>JAGDQP010007272.1:45278-68174 GCA_022664845.1 Lepisma saccharinum
GGTTAAATTCTTAGGGAAAGTTCTGGTTAACGATATACTAAACACAGAATTATATGCATATGCGCATGCAGATTATTCTGCATCATTTATTAGAAACTTACAGAATGGTTCACAAACAATGGTTTATATTATACTATTGTGTAACACGCATTTACAAGAAGGACAGTGACAGAGAAAAACAATCTTGTTAACTGTATAAAAGGACAATAACTGTAATATCTAAATAGAGAAACATACAGTATAAATAATACAACAAGAGTAATATATGTCTTTATACAGCTTTAATACACACTGTTCTGTATCTTATTATTTACAGTGTTAGATAAAATTAACTTTTCGTGCCCTTTTCTCTACAAAGTCCTTAATTAATGTATCCGCATCAAGATCACGCAGAACATCACAACTCAATTGACATCATGGAAAGACCTATAAGATACTCCTGCGTCATTGTTGATCGTAGGTAGTTCTTTATAAGTTTCAGTTTGGAGAAACTTCTTTCTACCGAAGCAACGCTTACAGGTATCGTTAACAAGATTCTTAGAGCAATAGTCACATTTAGAAACAGCGCAATAAGCGAGTCCTTGCAAATATATGTAAGTACTTGCAACGGTTTATTCCCACTTTGAGAATTGAAAGTGTTACGTTCCCGGCTAACTAACATGCAATTTCATGCAACTTCACCGTCTAATCTGCTACTAAACTTATGAAACATGCGGTAATCCAAAGAAACTCAGCGTACAGGTTCCTCCTCACAACGTTTTATTCTAGATACATGCTTACAAACTAATGGAATAAATACAGACTTCATGTTTAATTTTCAAGGCTTCCATCAGACTCTCAAAACCTTTCCCTCCTATTCCCCTTGTCCAAGTGCACAGAATACAGTCCGTGTACTCACTGTCCAGTTTCATACTTTCATTCTTCTCGGAGGATTTTACATCTTACATCACTCCCACCATTTGATTATGAACAATAATCAAAACATCATAACAGATAGCGAACTGGGAACTTTACTTTTCGACCACACCTCGTAGTCACAATTTTATCTGCACTGTCCCCTTCCCTTATAAGCTCAAGTTTCTCTCCTACCGAACTCACTGGCACGTTTGACGATTCCACTTCACTATCCGAGTCCACTGGAATGGATAACTCTAAAGGATACAGTCTCTGCACACGACGAATTAGAATTCCAGTCGCAGTCTTGACTTTCACAACTCGAACACACTTATCTTCTCCAGGAAAAACTTCAATGACTCTTCCTAATGGCCAATTTATCTTCCGTTTGGCGTCAGTTCCAACTAAAACAACATCACCTTGTTTCACATCTTCCGTATGTCCCTTTTCCCACTGTCTTTGCACTAAAAGTCCTAATAACTAGGTCCTGTCTCTCAACCTTTTCTTCGCAGCTTGTAGATTTCTATACTTCTTGTCAACTGAGGGTTTTCTAAATCATATAAATCTGCAATTCCTGTTTCTTGAACATCTTGCAGAAACATAGCAGGAGTCAACGATACAAAGTCCTCGACATCATCAGACAAATATGTCAATGGTCGCGAATTTATCACAGCTTCACAATCACTTAGCAGTGTCACTAATTCTTCGTAGTTCAGAGATGCCTTTCCTAATGTCTTCTTTAACAGAGATTTTAAGGTACGTATTATACGCTCCCACCATCCTCCCCACCATGCAGCACTAGGTGGTATAAATTTACATTGTATTTTCCGAACAGAAGATTCTACAGCTATCTTCTTCCAATCGATCGAGCTGAACAGATTGGCAGTTCCTGTAAAGTTCGTACCATTATCACTGTAAATGATTTTCGGCCTTCCTCTTCTAGCAATAAATCTTCTTAAAGCCAGCAAGAAACCACAAGTCGACAAGGATAGCACTAACTCCAAATGGACCGCTCGATATACCGCACAAGTAAATAAAACTACCCAAGCCTTTTCACCATTCTTTAAGATTAATGGTCCTGTTAGGTCTACACCGGTAATTTCAAAAACCAAAGCGCCCCTTACTCTATCTTCCGGTAGCGCGATCGTAGGTACTTTAACTCTCTTCCCGTCATGTCTTCTGCATCGGACACACTTAGCGAGAACAGAACGTATAGTTTTTCTAGCACGCAAATCCAAAATCTCTCCCTTAACCGACACAACAGAATTTGTGTTCCAGCATGTGATATCTTCACGTGTTCTTCCATGATCAACATTTGCACCAACTTATGATCAGAAGGCAACACAAAGGGTCTTCTAAAATCTTCATAGTCTTCTCTTCTTGAAATCTTAGTCTTCCCTCTGATTAGACCATCTTTGTCCACAAACGTGCACAGAGACTTTAATCTGGTCTTGTCCACTGCAAAAGTTTCCTGTTGAACACTGCGCAGCAACATCTTCTCTGCAGCTTCCAACTCCGGAACTGTCAATTCTCCTTAACTTCTTTTTTCTGGATGAGAACAATTGTTAACAAATCTAAGCATCTAAGCCACCATACAAAGTACTTTCTGGTACGTGGAAAAGTACTTCAAGTACCATACGAATTCACATTCCGTTACTAGAGATACAACAGTCTTTCTCTTTTCCCTGTTCACCTCCTCTTCATTCACCGTTTCCTTTTCTAATGGCCAAACTGATCTTTCCATCTTCAACCATTGTAGTCGCTCCCACCATCTGGAGTTCAGCAACGTGTTGGCATCAGAACCTCTACTGGGCAGGTCAGCTGGGTTGTATTCACCAGGTACATGCATCCAATTGGAAACAGCAGACAAAGAACGAATCTCCTTTATTCTGTTATCCACGAAAATACCCCGTGGTTCATCTCTTTTTATCCAACACAAATCTGTGGTAGAATCAGTCCAATAATAAACAGGGATATCTAGATTCAAACTAGTAACTACCGATGATGCAAGACGAGCACCAATACAGCAGGCCAACAGTTCGAGTCTAAGGAAACTTATTTTCTTCATTGCTGCAACTCTAGATTTGCTGGCGACTAACTGCACTTCAACATTTGACTCACTTTCACTTCTCATAAACATAACACAGGCATATGCAGTTTGGCTGACATCCGAAAACAAACGTGCATACTCCATGTCTTCCTAGATCCATCAATAGAAAAACGTCTACAGATTTCTATATCATTTAGAGAAGACAAACTTTTAATCCATTTGTCAAACTTTCGTGCTGTCTCCGGTGAAACTTCATCATCCTAACGGGCTTTCGAACAATAACCCAAAAAGTTCAATTATTTCTTTTTGAATGTCCTTGCTCAAGTAATGTACGTATGTCTCTTTAAATGTAATTTGTCGCAAGTGCTCAGCCATAATAACATCAAACTCTGCAATACACTGAACGAGTCTAAGAAAATTGCCATTGTTTCTTGAGTAAATAGTGTTGTTTTGACCACGAAATGCTAAGTTGTGGGACGGAAGAAATTGAATTATACACAACATCGTTTAAGAACTCCAATCCAACACTCAGTTTCCTTGCGAATAAGTTAGTTGGTTTTCAGCTTCAATTGTTTTACCTAACTATAATCTGGAAAGCCTTCATGTGTGTTGAAGCTTTATCATACTCTAATAACAGTTTGGACATATGTTTCCAATCCGAGAAACCTGCACGAAAAGATAGTGACAAGCTTAATCCTAGCAAGGAATTTGGCGCCCCCATAAACTTCATTAAAATTTAGCTCCTCGGTCAGTTGCCCGTCTTGCCCGGGCCTTCGGCCGGTACTGATCCTACCTTTATTTTTTTTTGGTGAAGTTTTGAAAATCAAAAACATCGTATTTTATACATATTGGAGGCCCAATATCTCTGGTGGAACAAAATATAAAAATTTGAACTTCGATATTTGAATTTGAAGGGAGTTACAAATTTAATGCAAATTCAGGTGAATAATGCTCTTGCACGCTTTGACAAATTACCACCGGGGTGTCCAAGAAAGATATGAATACAGACAGTATATCCTGAAATATCCTTGTAAGATCCAGTATTAGGTTGCCAGAATGGCTGTTCCTCATGGTCCTTTTTCATTCCATTATGTAACCAAGCCTTTAATAAAATGTTACCACTTTTCTATGTGTGTGTGAAGCGCTTATAGAGAGAGCTCTCTACATCTGTTAATACTTAAACATTTCAATTATCATTGTAGTAGTAACATCATAATTCTGACAGTTATAAAGAATATTTATTTTTAAACCATTTTTTAATATGAGTTACTAAAGCACGCACGAGCATTATTCATCTCCAATTTGCAAATCTGTAAGTCCATTCAAACTCAAATATCAGTTTTGAAATTTCTAATGTAGTTGCTCCTGACATACGTGTATAAATTGTGGAGTAGTTAGATTTTTATCTTGTCTCCCATCAGAGAAGGATCTTCAAATGTACCTACCAAAACGTGCAAGGGCATCATTCAATAAATTGCAAATTTGTAAGTCCCTTCAAACTCAAATATCAAGGTTAAAATTTCTACCGAAGTTTCTCCTAACGAATATATAGGTGTGAAGAAATTAGATTTTTATGTTTTCCCCACCAGAGATATTGGGCTTCCAATATGCATAAATGCGAAGCTTTTGGATTTTCAAAAATTCATAAAATATTAAAGAAGAGTGTTTCAGCCTTCATATTCTGTATACTTTCAATATGCTGTGATATTTGTATTTGTTTCTTTATTTATTATCACGGATACAGCAAACGTCATTTTACACCGTTCGTGTAACAATGTGATATAACAACAACAACAAAACAATTATACAGTAATAAATGAAATAAGTTTCTTTTTATTTCAAATGTTTATAACAATTCTATAGAAATTTACTTTTACTGAGACAAAAATCTGGTGGCAAAATAAGAGTATTGTAAAAATGTGACAATCTGTATACAAAAGATCGCTGAACCAAACTCAATCTCGGTTTTGAGAGGTAGAAATGAAGTTGTGAACGGGCATTTTGTCTGGATACTCTTAGGTTAAAAAGAGGAAGAAGGTCGTTGGTCCTATGTGCCCTGCATTATTTTATAAATATATTTTAAGGCATTTAATTTTCTTCGTGTGTCTATGTTTTTAAAATTAAAACAATTCGAAATACCTTCCGTACGTTACATTTACGTTGGAGGTTGGGTATCCTATGTTGTACAGTTACTTACAAAAGTAAATGGAGGTTGGAATGATAAGAAATAATAGATAATTGTTGCACTGTACAACTCATAGTTGGACAACCAACATGACAGTACAAATATGGTCCAAATATGCCAGGATATTCCTCAATTTGGAGCAAGAAAAAAATATCCGTTCGGCACTATTTAGAGAACTACGAGATAGATAGACAGAAATACGATTCACGTTATGTTTTAAAAGATAGGAATTAATGCAAAGAAAAGGAAAATGATAGTATGGACATCATGCAGGAATCGTCATTATGCATTGTACACACACATATACACAGAGACAGAGAGAAAGAGAGAGAAAGCATGGAAGAAGACTAGAAATGAGCGAAAAAAGAGAGGAGGAAACAATTAATGAGGTAAAGAAAAATGTCGCAAGACATGGATATAAATGAAATTTTAGCGCTTATGAATACGCAGTCTCCGTCTCTCTCTCCCATGCTCCCTCCTCTCTCTGTCTTGTGTTTTACCTGTGTGGGATAAATCTCTTTCAGTAGCAATCGCGAACATCATTTACAGCGCTTAATTCTTAGAAGAAAATATTTGGAAAGCCGCTCTTGAATTTGATCCAAAGACCTTGCGAGTGAGAGTCTGACAAGTTGCTCACTTAGCTACACAAACCATAAGAAATGTGTTGTTTAATCATCCATTAAACTCGCTACCCTCAGCGGTTTACTCATATATATCCTAGATTTAAGAACTATCTTTCAAGAAAGTAAATCCCACTTGCTGGCGGCACGCTTATTCGCCAATCCCAACCGGTAAGAATAAAACGAAATTTATTAGAAATTCTGCGTTTAAAGTGCTTTTAGCAGAAGTGGGTGATATAAATGGTTGGGGATTTAAATACAGAACCGAGAGCACCAAACGCCAGCTGCCTAGCGTGGCGTGTTGGTAGAACGCTGGCTCACGGAATAAAAATCCGGGTTCGATCCTGGCGGGCGGGCGAGATAAATAATAAGTTTTATCTTCTTCTTCTCTTAAAAGATATATTTTTCTACGTTGAAATTTAGGTAAGGTCAGGTTCGGTTATGTATTTTTACATTTTCGTTTCTTTCTTTCAAAATACATTTCTATCTGTTTGTTGCGAACCTGACCTTACCTTATCTCTGCTAACCTATGGTAACTAAAAATGGAACTCGGGTGGAGGGCGCAGACCTCGGTTAACGGTGGGCATACGAAAAAGTACTACATTGCGTATGCCAACCGCTAACCGGGGCTGCGCCCCCCTGAGGATCACGTCCGCAGCTCTCTTCGGACGCACCATGCCCCCTTGCACACATGTTTTATATATATATATATATATATATATATATATATATATATATATCCTAGTTTTCAGTAGCCTCTATTTGTATACCAAAGCAATTATTAATAATAAATGTGAACATATAAAAATATATTTTGAAAGAAAAAAAAGCAACTTATTGCCACTACCGGTATTCGAACCCGGGTTTTTTATTTAGTTAGTCAGCGTCTTACCGTTGCACCAAGTTAATACTTGGCAAATACTGGATTGGTTGTTGTATTTATAGTGGATGGCGTCGGAGCCTGTCACTATGACGTTACAGGCAAGATGACTTCAAACCTTTTTACTATTTTGATCCTCAACTTTTGAGTGCGGGGCGTAAAAGTTTGTATGATGCCATTTTGGTTAGTGGGCCATCGATTCCGCGCAAAATTGCGCTTGTGCCTGATTATCATCGCGGGAGTGTTCCTAGTTAGTGGTACGCCTCGGACATGAATGTTTCTGTGTGATTTTAACTTAATTCTAAGAATATCATACTGGTTAAAAAGGTATATCAAATTGAAGAAGTAAAGCCCGCTTAGGGTGAACAACGTTTCCAAAAAAAGTTCTAGAGCGTTGGTTAGCATTCGGAAAGTCCTGTGAACGATTACAGCAGTCAACGATTCTAACTGAGGTTTTCCAAGATTTTTCCTCACCCAAACCAGGTAAACACTGCGATGGTACCTATAAATAGACTCTGGCTGTCTATCTTCCAACACACTCCCAACCCTATTCCGGCTTGATCCTCATACACCTAAAGGTCTTAAAATAATTTTAAACAAATCCTTCCAGGATCCATTTATCTCACGCTATCCCGGGCGAATGTTACGCTTAAACAACGTAAATCAATTAGCACATGCACACAAATCATACACTGTAGATGTGGATGTACCAATATAATATACTGGGTGTCAAGAATACTAACAATAAGATATCCTCGATCATTCTTCATTATCAATTCTCGATGGTAGAGCGTTGGTGTTGCCTTCTGGAAATCGTGGGTTCGGTCCCATCTGCGGATCATCCTGACAGGTTTTCCCAGGGTTTCCTCAGTCACACTAGGCTAATGTCGAGATTGCACCTTCAACAAAGGCTAAGGCCAACGCCTTCTCGAATCCTTTCCCCTTCCCTATCCCGGCCTGAGCCTTAGGTATCTAAAGGCCATAAATTAAATTCACATTTATTGACAATTGAAATTGCGAAATGTTAATTACAGGACATATAGATTACATCTAATTTTAATATATCGTGGTAGAACGAACTCATAAATAGAAGCAGAAATGTTATTTGAAAACTTTATTATTTAAAAACTTTACTATTTGAAACATTATTTAAAATATTTTTTAAATAGTGTGTACCAGGTTCCAACTCAACCTAATTATCTTTCTTAAAAGAATTCAATTTATCAGGGTTCGAACTCGTGACCCTAGGCACGAGAGGCCGACACGATGTCCATCAGACATACGAGATTTGTTTATTCTGATTATGCTAACATAGTATTTATTGTAAACTATCGATCTTATTCGTGGCTTCCATCTCACAAGAAAACAAATATGATGTTTTCCCGTTCAAAACATTGCTTTTATATGCTTAAGATAGAAAAATAAACGGAGTAAATCAATACGTTTTAATTAAAAACTAAATTCATCAAATTCTTGGCTTCATCGGACACGCTGAATTAGATAAAGAACAATAATTTGTAACGAGCCAGCTATCTCGTTCCTCATTGGATCCTGCCACCCAATCCAATACTGTCTACACCAAGTGAATTTTTAATTACCAACCATCACTGATTCCTATCCACCCCCTGTTCCTACTACATCTACGGGTTATGCATGTACTGGAACAGGGGGTGGGAGAGAATCAGTGAATGTTGGTACTTAAAGATACACTTTGTGCAGACAGTATTGGATTGGGTGGCAGAATCCACTGAGGAACGAGATAGTTGGCTCGTTACGAGTTTCTGTTATGAATCGTTATGAACACTGCCTGAGACGTGAGGGTGTACACTTTGAACACTTGCTGTACCGATGCAATTAGATATGTGTTACCGTAGTCACCTCGCATCATCTATTGACAAGTCTTGATTTCGTAGCATGGTTGTAATTTCAGTACTGTTTGTTTTGCCGCATACAGTACATTATTTTTACTGTTACTGCAAATACTATTGTACAGGGCGTTCCAGAAACATATCTATTTTCTTACGGTTATTATCGGGTTATGAGTTACACAAGCAACTGAACACTACAATCCAAGCACTATAACCGTACGAAAATAGGAATATTTTTTTGGATCACCTTGTACAATCAAATTACCTTACCAACATAGAAATTACCTGTATTTAGCTGTATCATTCTGGATTTGTTGGTCCGTTATTTGAATTGATGGGGAGGATCATGTTACATATTTTAAATGTAGTGAATACCGTGTAGTTGTTCTAAGACAAGAAGTCCAGCATTTGAAGAAGAAGTCATTTTTTGGAATATGAATTGAATTAAATTTATTCATGAGCTTTAAGTGACTTTAGCACAGGCTATATTGAATTGACTAGTGAGTTATTATTAACGTCCTAAACGAGCTAGTGAGTTTCTAAGTGGCCTACAGTTTAGGTAAAGTGCACTCTGAACCTCATCCTTTAATGTACCCCGGCGCGGTGATCACGCACACAGAAAGCGAGCGCGCAAACCTCTGGCACCGCGAGGTCAGCCAGGAGAGAATATGAGATTAAGTCCAGGTCAAATGCGAATGGTTTTATGTAGCGAATGGTTAATGGTATTTTGTTAGATGAGATACCCTTATTTAGGAGTCGGATCGATATATCTGTAATTTTAAGTTGTATTGATCTGAACTTGGCTTCTTTATATTTAAATGAACGCATCCTGTCATACAAACCAGAAGTATGTCCTATACGTTGAGAGCGCAGACTTACCTACTGCCGTGACATTTGCAGTTAAGTGCTATATAATTAAACCAACATAACTGGGACAATTTAATGCAGTACTCCAGTCACCTCCGTGGAATAAACTAGTGTCGGTTGGTGTTGAAGCCCTAGATACCACACTAACTTTTTTTGATTAAGGAATGTTTTTATCCAAAATTGTGTAGTGCGGAAGAATTATATACTACTTTTCTTTTTGCAAACCCATTATGAATGGTTAGATGTTGAAATACACAAAACGTTAGTATATTTCTTTACTCATTTTTAATACACTATCAAGGTCTTTAAGTGCATTTATTGCCTTTAGGGATATATAGCTGAGTCTAGGATAGAGTAGTAGAAAGGATACGAGGAATCGAGGAAGTACTAAGTTGAAGGCATCACTCCAGTATTTGTCTGGTGTAAATGAGGAATACCCTTGAAATCATCAGTCAGGATGGACGTCTGCTTGTATCGTAACCAGATCTCCTGAATTCGAAGTGAGCGCTCTATTAACTGAGAGTTACAACCACTTAGTTCAAAAACTCACATTGAGGAGTCTATTTTCAAACGGGTCCTTGTCCAAACAATTTTAAATTAAGATACTGGCAATGCTTAGTTCATTTTATCATTTTCTAATACGTTAGTAAGATTTTGCGATTCCAAACCGTCTCTAAAGTCATTTAATTATCGTAAGAAATTAAAGGATAGAATCATAATTAACAGTAAAAGTTGTATCTATTTTTTATTTTTTCCAATATCCTTTTGCAAGAAAGTATACTAATATTTCTCCAGCTTTGTAAGATATTCACATTTGTCTTAGCATTGAAAAATAAGAAGTGTTTTGGTCAATTTTGAAAAATTTATGGCGTTTGGACAAGGACTCGTTTGGAAATGGACGCCTCAATATAAAAGTACACATTGTTTTCGCTTTATACTTTGCAGTTATCTGTACAATTCAACATTTTATCTTTTAAATTGAGGACCTAAATTGAAAGACATCCTAAGTCCATCGAATATTTTTTTTTCAGAAGGAACAAAAAAGAGTCCAAAGACTTGGGTTGTTATTCTATCCAGCTTAATTTATTATGTATTGAAAAATGGTTTTGAGTTGGAGTTAGGTAGTAATATTATACAAGTAGATAGCCCTTGGAACATAAATACCGATGAACAAAAAAAATTAAAATACGAAAAAGGTGGACTTAGGATGTCTTGCAATTCAGGCCTTCAATAATAGTATCTTTAGTTTTTACTTAAAGATTTGAAGGGTGTGAGGCAAGAACATGGTAACACACAATGTTAAACTTTTAAGAAATTCGATTTTTACTGCTGCACAAGTCATTTTCATTGGCTGAAAGCTGATTTTTCACGTAAAGCTATACATAAAGGCTTAAAATAATTGTACCAAATCAAAATAACGAATTTCTATTTTTCATGCTGCTGTGTGGGTTACCATGTTTTATTATTTATACCATAATATTCGCTACCTAAGTCACTCAAGAATAAATCTTTTCACTGAACTCGCTCTAAGAAATGTTTAATTTACAAATTCTTTTCCTTTTTAGTGGCAAGCTGGTATACTGCTCCTCGTTTCCCGCCATCTTAATTGTTGGTTACCATCTTATGAATCCCAAAATGTTACAATAGGCTTACCATAAGTAAATATTGCTGCCATCTCTGGAGCACAATTTGAAGTCGGACAACATTAAACGACGCGGTATGATTCCTTTCCATCGGGTGCTGAATAACTCAAAAAATAAACATTTGTGGGTTACCATGTTTTTGCCTCACACCTTTCATTTCTTTTTCAAGTACGTTCTTTAGGTACGAGAATTTTAAACATATTAAAGTAAAGATCTACAATTTTTTTAAGTTTTAAATTTGACGATTATTAAGTTACGACTGAGAGTAACATATATTGATCCAGTATAAGATGTAGTTAATAAACACTGAGACTCGCTCTTCTATTTCTTCTATTTTAAAGTAGAGAAACAATATGGAAGGCGCATTTCTAATGGCCGTAACCATTGCTATAGCAGCAAGGTCTACTGCACTTTCACTAAATGGATATCACGCGATTGTGTTGCCACAAATAGGAGCCACCCTCACCAATAAGGGGGTTGCCAGTGAACTACCACATTGACATTTACATAGCAGTTAGGTCTAATTTGAACCTACAAACAACATATCCTTCGAAAGAGAACTGTGTAGAATGGACTGAAATTAATTCTATACTACTTTGAAATCTCAGCTACTTAAACTATTTCCTGTGTGAATACGACACGCTCTACAAGAAATCTCCTAACTTTTCTATTAGGGATTGGATCATTCGGTCTTTCTATCACGAATATGTTCCAAGAACGACGTCTAGTATCTTCAGTTGAACTATTAAGACAGCATGAGAAACTTCAATAAAGTGAAATTAATTCGATGGGAGATAATCTGAGCCAAGAAATTAAAATAGTTAAAAACGTTGTCTTACAAGTGAAGCATGCATTCTTAGGATTACAAACAAAAATCATCCATAGTTGTTTGCGAATAGGCACAAGAGATCCGAATATTAACCCCCAGGTTACCAAGTTGAAGAAGACATTTATTTTTCAATGTATATGGTGTGTGTTGGTAACAGAAAAATATCATTTGTAACTTTAAAAATAAAGATTCATAGACGATACACAAATCATATTAGGAATCCAAAGTATGTGTTGACATAAGAACTTGGCATATCTCTGACGTACATACGGGCAAACGACCGAAGAAAACAACAGCTTACTTCCTACATTGACCCATGTTCATGGAAAAAGGTCAGGAGAATGACCCAAGTGGAGGGAGTAAGAAAACAAAGATCGTGGAATTTAAGAATGATGCAATTGGTGAAAAGAGAGTCAACGAGTTGTTTGTGGTAACAGAGAAAGGGGATTCGAAAACCAGAATTCGTGACGAAAACATCTCATTTCGGCTCCAATGGAGCAAGTCGGTACTTAAGTTCTGGTGAAAAGAAGGGAGAGCAGCAGTTTACTCAATTGTAAGTGCCAATGCCAAGATTCACAACTGATTGATTTGCTTTATTTTGACTTAAATGTTCAGTACATTAGGAAATGAACAGGCTAGTTAGAATTTAGATGTTTGTAAGCATATTTGTGGATCGTCGCACTTCTTCAATTAACATAGAAATTATGAATTATATTTGTTACGTCCCAATTCAGAACTACGAAGATTTATATGTAAGTCAGTAAATCAATTAAAGTCAGGCTGTCAGATCGGCATTAGTACCTTATGCTTCGATCCCAAATCGAGAGCTCTACAGTCGACCTCGGACGGAATGGGCACGTTTCTCATCCAGAAACGAAAGCTAAAAGATGGTGTCAGACTTGTCGGGATCTTGGAAATATTTAGTGTCCAAATTAAAGATCGTCCCCTAAGTTCAAAATACAGCGCACACCAATATGATATGGCGGATGGGGCAACGGATCTTGACAAACTCAAGCAAGTTGAAGATCTCGGAATATGTGATAATTTTAAGTTAGCGAACCCAGGCCAGCAAAGCCCAATAGATTTTAAAGTGCACTCAGGAATCTGTAGAAATTTTAAGACGCACTCAATAATATATATGCACCGCAATATTATATTTAATATCATGGAGATGTTTTGAAGTCGACCATGCTCTAACATTCAGGGACGATCACAACATTTATTCTGTTGCATAGTATTTAAGTCAATATTTGCCTCAAGTTAGTTAAGTAAGCTGATATCAGCCTAGTAATTTTAGAGGTACATTTTCCCAAAAGTCCCGGCCCCTCCCTCTGTGTTCACCGGCAATTCCCCGAACTACAAATTTACAAATTCCGAGATTGTATTATATCTCCGTAGCCAATAGACATAACAGAATGATGCTTTTTGTTATAATTCCTAGATAGCGGGCTACAAAATGTTTATGATGTGTGGTGCGCTATCTCTAGTAGTTTTGCCGTAATTTAAATCGAAAACGCAAAATAACGATATGTTCAGTATTTACACTTTTTACGGTGTAACTTGTTTTAAAATCACAATATCAAAAAGGTTTTGAAATAAATTTGTTACCTCTTTCATAAGCTTTAAAATGATGTACATATCAATATGGTTGAACAATTACTGTGTTGCCTAGAGAGGTAATAATGACGCGCAACAGCGAGCGAACAATGCTTTGCCTTCGCCCTACCACCCTTTCCACATTAGGTAGTTGTGAGATGTCGACAATTATAACAATTTGTCTTTGCTGTGTAGTAGCAACTAAAATAGGTGATGAATTCGTAACGTATTTTGACGTCCTTTTCATGTGATACATCACGTACCCAGATAGCATGGCAGCTTGCAACAAAGTTGTCAGTCACTTGCTTCGAGCTTGTTAAGCTTGATATTGTGAACTTAATAAACAAGCATGCGATAAACTTGTTGGAAAAACAATTGTCTTGATTGTTATAACGGAGCTAATTCAAACTAGTTGGAACCAGCAACCATGCGAGGAATCTTGCTGAACTTGACGTTTATTTGATTTTTTTGTTGCGGTTTCACTGTCGTCTCAGTGCACTGAAGTTCCATCACCTGCCAGGCCTATTTCGACGTAGTCTAATCTATCCCAATCCCCACGCTTTTACTAGAGGTGTATGCGATTGATTACTTGCGATCTGATGGACTAAGTATAAATAGTGGTTCGAATTCGAAGTCGGATGTGTGATTCCGTGGTCTAGTGACTACTGCATCGGATTGATGTGCCAATGGCCATTGGTATGATTCCTATCCAGAACAACGTTTTTATTTTTGTAAGAAGTACATTTAGGTTCCTTTCTTGTCCTGCCAAGGATACTTCAACCTTGATTTTTGTAAACTAGAGTGCTTGATGCAACATTGTTTAAACTTATTGGCTTAAATTGCTAAACTTGCGTCAAGTCATCATTCCACGTCAAAGTAAGCTTGATTAACTTTTGAGTCAGGTCGAAATGGCTATGTGGGTAGTAAAATGAAAGAAGGTGTTGTGAATTTTAAGCTATGTCTTTGTTGACGAAAAGCAAAGGGAATTTATTAAACCTCAGATAATTTATTATGGTAAGGTTTGTCGTATTTCTATTAGCTGGAAATTAAATTTTGTTGGTAATCTTAATTTTTATTATAACTTACCTTTGATGATGATGTATTATCAATTGAATGTTGTAGGTTATATTTATTATTTTCTAACAGAGCATGGCAATCGATTACCGTTGTAATGAAACTGTCAGGATTTTGTGAAAATTTATGTAGCGGAATGAATGCATTGAACTTAAAAAATTACTTATTTATTCGAAACATAATAAAAGGAGAATGGTTAATTTTGATTTACTATGTGCTCTTAGTGGGATATTACTTGAAATAGAAACTATAATAGTGAAAAGAAAATTACGGACATTATTGAGGTGAGTGTGAAATGAAACGATGGACTGCATGAAAAGTTGGAAGTAGAAAAAACAATTCGGGTTCACAGTTCATTTTTTCTCCAACCCTACTAAGGTCGGAGCCATAGATACCTAAAGGTCATAATTCAATCCAATCAATTCAACATAAGTATCAAATGTGATGATGATGACTAGTTGAGTTTGCTACTTTGATCTGTTGTCAAACACAATGGCGTGAACATAGTACTAGGATGCAAATTTATAAATTGTACTGGTATTATGTACATCGATTCACTCTTTCCATAGTTACTAATGAGATTGTTCATGAAGCAATTCCATCCAGATTGCTTGTTTAATCCAACAAGCCGCATTAAATTAAAGAGGAAAATATTTATATAGTGAGTTGCCTCTTGAGAGTACCGACAGTTTTTGAGTTCATTGAAATCCTTAAGCACGTTATTAAGGCCACTTTATCCACTTTCTTTGGGTGCTAACAGAGACGAATACCTTCAAGATTGAAAGGACCACTCTGAATTCGTTGAACCTTTAGCTGAGTGTTAATACTGGTACCTGGTGCAACACATTGGATCCCTTCCATAGCATGGAACGTATTTAAATTATGCAGCGGGCGGATATTTACATCTGTGTTGTCAAAGACATGCTGATGAAACCTTTCACTATTAATATTTGATAGTACTGCAATGATGAGAAAAGTTTCATGATATGCAGTCTCCAATACACGGTAATAAATTGAATAGATATTTTGATTCATATAATCGGATCGTTAACCGTTCAGTAGCAGGATCAGTTTTACTGTCGTTATATCACTGATACATAATTTTATGAACCGTGTCCGATAAGAAGAGTACATGTTTCTTTCCAGAAACATTTGACACAATTATCCGATCCTTAAAATGTTCTTAAAGATGTTAGTCTGTAGATGACGGCCATCCTCTTGACCAGATACACGTTTCATAATATCTTTTAATTCATTCAGAGTGTACTGGCATTCGTCACTGTTTGATACGTAGTCAAATAATATACAAAGTGTGCTACAACATCATCCTATAGAAAAAATAAGTGACAAGATGGCATATAATACTCTAGGACCTATCCCGTATCACAATAGAAAACTCTATATCCATGGTGGGATAGAGTGCGCAACAAACCACATGACTGCAAAAGTAGCAGAGAATATAACCTTAGAATCGGTAGTTAAATTTCTAGAAGATGACTTGTTTTTTGAGATACGGACCACCCAAATTTCTTTTACTCGACCTGCACCCAGTCAACACAAGTATCGCTGTCAAAAATCTCGCTAAGAAATACAACATTGAACTAAAATACAGTCCCACATATAATCATAATAGAACGGGAAAAGTAGAACAAGCGATCAAAGTTTTGCAGGACATTTTAAAATTTAATGTTCAGGACGATATGAATAATTGGCCAGAAAAAGTACAGAAGGCAGTCTTCACGTATAACATTTACCCTCAGGTGAACTCCAGAGAATCACCGATATTCTTGCTTTGTGGATATAATCCTAGAATGGCAGCTGATTGTACTTTAAATGTAACTCCCCATTCTCAAGTATCACGGGAAGAACTGCCCAAAATTAGGGCAGAGGCTTCCAACAATGTGTTACAACACCATTTGAAACAAAATCACTTTTTGACAAGACGCATTCACAAGTAAAGTTTCCAGTTGGCTCAACCGTCAGCATACATAGTCACCGTCAAACATCACTATATGTTTTTAAAGAAAGAAGAAACTAGTACTAGAATAAATAGAGATAAAAGAAGTATTATATTACATACCTCTAGCTCACATAAAACGATAATGCTCGTTTACGGTCTTCACGTTTCTTTATAAAATGTATCGTAACTATATCTTTATTAGTCAATACAGCCAGATAATTAAAACAGAGCTCACAGAGCTGACAGAAGAATCTTTCCTCTTCGATTATACTCGAACGAAGTTACTTAAGCGCAACTATCACTCTTTTCCGAGTAAAACTATCAATATACCTGAAGCGTATCTTTTAAAAAGATGTTGAGATGCTTCAGGTAACTATTATCCAACACAGTACGCATGTCGATGACAAACTAAACTGTATAAAAATATGATATGACAAAATAAACCAACAGTTTCTCTCTTTACTACAGGACGGGCAGTGATTTTCAATGGCATTAACCGACATGGGCAATTCAGCACTACTCTGTAATCCACTTCTGTATAATTCAGGACAAGCAGAAATAGTTATACAGCAATATGGACTATCATTAGGCAAGACAGAATCATTATTAAATTATGAGGACACGGAATTTGTTCCATTTCGCCTGCACATAGATTTTTCGGCAGGGCACCTTCAAAATACTGCACTGGATACGAAAAACTCATAGAAATACTCCACCAACGGGAGAGGCAATTTATAAAAAAGTCTTTCATATAATTCCGTGTGATTTCGAAATATAATGCGCCAAGCGGCAAAAAAGAATGATATTCTCAATCCTATCCGGAATTGCAAACTTTGCTTGAGGCGGCTATAATCTATATGAAACACATGAATTAAGGAATGCAGTTAATCAACAACAGCAACAAAATAAATATTTGAATGGGCAAATACAAGACATAAAACAAAATCATTATCAATTAATTCATATAATTGAAAATGTAACTATTTCGATAAAGCTATATCTCAGGTCCATAGTGAGATCCTTCAACTTCTATGTACTACAGCAAGTAATGGGCGATTCTTAATATCATTGCAGAATTTCCAAATTTTAGAACAACACTTTAATAATATTTTCCAGAACCTACTTAAAAACACTGTGAATGACGTATTAATCAATCCAGAGTTGGCGGTAAAGATAATACAAAATAATCCACATTTGCGAAACTGATTGATCTCGGAAAATATTGGGATCTTCTAGCAGAGTTCCAAAAGCTTCTTATTAGCTTTCGATCCAGCATTATCCAATATGGATATAATCATTCAAGTTCCAATTATAAGACGCTCAAATTTTTACTTATTATACACAATTGTTAATAACGGATTTTTATCGCAAACAACGCATCTTAAAATGATGGTCCCACATTTTGTTATTAAGTCAGATAATGCTGTATTCGAAATAGACATGACATTATGCCAAAAACACCAGCTATTCACTATATGCAAAGTCGTAGATCAGGCAAAAGCACAGAAAACTGATTGTTTATATGATATACTTTTTCAAAACTTAACTAAAAACTGTCAAATTAAACCTCAACTGTCACCTCAAGAGGAATTGTTTACATATACGACAACAGGGCTACACTTGGCAATAAGATAACAATTATATATATTAAGAGAACATATTCGGATACTTATTACAAAAACTACAAATTCGTCAAATAATTATGTTCCGTACCATCAATTTGATCGAATTTTAACAGATACCCTAAATTTACCAAGTAGACGAACAATTGAAATGAATATCGAATATCTAAGTCTACCAGAAGATCTTACATTAAATTTCACGATTAATTATTAAAATTTACAAAAATCAATAAATGATATACATACACTATTAAACCATGAACAAACTAAATTGCCAAGTAAGTTTTCTGACCTCCATTTACATTCCTCATTATCTTGGACTATGGCAATAGTAATTTCTATTATGTTTATATTATCTATCATATTATCTGTTACTCTATGTATTGTCTATCACCGAATAAGGTAAAACAACCTAAAATAATCGTATTATCTTTTTATGCGAGGGGAGAAACAATGGAGCCCTCTAACGGGAGACCCTTGTTTCCATTACCTGCAAAATGTGTTCCATCACGCCTCCTACTCACACTGTCTGGACTGGAGTGACTTCGGTCACAAGGTAAGGTGTCTGAATATACCAGTGAATTAATTTAACAAGGTATGCAAAATAGTAATAGCAACGAAGCTAGCAAAATACTCAAGTGATGCGGTGATCTACAATCCTTATATTTTAACGTATTCAAAACCTTAGTTTTCAGTGCATCGATTAATTTCCCTCTCATCTTGACTGGCTTCAAACAAAATAAAATATAATTTCATATTCGTAGCATTGGAGATGGTTAAGTTACTAATATCCCAGTTGGTGATTAAAAAAACAGTTACACAAGCCTGTACTGGTATTACAAGACTAGTACATATTGTACACAAATACCATATATCCAAGTTGTAGCTACATTATATCGTTCCCTTTAATAAATCATAAAGGAATTCAACAATATTCTGTCGAACGGCCGTGTGGCAAGGTAAAAGTAATACTAATTTGACATTCACTGTCCTATAAACAGGTGCCTACAAAATCATTACGCATGCAAGACACCAAATATTCCTATTGACTACAATTTCTCAGTTTTCTCCTTATAAGCAGTCTTTTCACGGTAATATCATTGAACTCAGACTCTTTTTAGTACAACTTTGATGTCAAATCGTTCCCTTTTCTACTACAAATGGGTGTTTCAAGTACTTCCGAGACTACACTTGACACTTTTCTTCTAAAATATTATGTAAAGTGTGGTTCCAAGGAGCTCCTTTGCAGTAATATCCCGGGATTCATTGACTTTCTAGCGAGACGTTGATGTAAAACTGTCCATTTTTCGGTATGTATCTATGAAAATAGCATTCATATGTATTTTTTCTGTTTAAAATTCGTATCTATTTGTCACTGTACACTTCATTACTCTCCTCATATGATTCATACGGGTCCACTTCGTGGTAAAACAAGGAATTGAAGCCGTTGTTAGCTTAACTTTGTTGCAAATTGATCTTTTAAGTGGTAAGTGTCCAGAAATATAATAGTTTTTTGCTTAAAATCCTTGTTCAAGAGATATTAAATATGTATTTCAATGACATATAATGACTAAATTACATTGCAAGCAGCCTCCTTCTTGTTACATATAAGAAATTGTTCCCCGTGATGTGTAATTATGAGGCCAAAAATCCTTGCTTACCCATCCAAAGTAATTCATATGCGTTTGTACAAGTTCAAAAGATACCTTTTTCCTGAAATATTCATTAAATTCTATTGCAACCAGTTCCCTTGTGCTAAAATCTAAGCAAGTAACTCTTTCATAGTGTAATTTCCATGGTAAATTCCTCCTTGGGCGGAACATATTAAAAAACAAAACAAAAAAACAAAGCTAGTTCATATTTCAAATACGTTCCTACAAGTTCAAATGACAGTTTACTCTGTAAATATTGAGACAACTTCATTTCTAGCAGTTCCCTTGTGCTAAAATCTAAACAATCAGTCCCTTGTTACTGTAATTTCATGTCCAAGTACTTCTTTTTTGCATTAACTAGTCTCCAATATGGCATTATTCAACTCTTTTCTGATCATAAATGGAAGTTCAAACATACAAATCACTTGAAATATACATAATGTATACATCTGAAGACAGTAAAATATGCTGTAAATGCGCTTATTAACTATATTCCTTATAAAAATAAAATCAAACGCACAAAACACCTTTTGTCCACATTAGATACGTATCTACTGCCTTATAAGCCCACCAGAATCCTACATACAAATGTATCTATACGCATGAGATAAAAACGTATCTACAGGCATGGTTGACCCTTCTTCTGTAAATTTTTTTTTATGTATTTCGGACGAAAATACACATATTTTGCTATCTCACTAGATAAAAATCTCATTCGCCTATACAAACGGTTCAGAAAAATATGTACTACACTCTTTGTTCGTATTTGAAACAATATAAATCCAGAAAAAAAACAACAGCAAATATTTCCGAATTAAAACACTTCTAAAGAAAAGCAGACCATTTCTTACTCCCTTGATTTACGCATTTCGGACACCAAGGCACACAACATATGCGATATAAATGATGTGATCTCATCTCATTATGTAAAAACATATCCTTATCTATCTATATATCGTTATTATTTATTATTTTACTATTTCTATACATTAAAGATATCATAAAATATCTTTAGATACTGTGCAGTTTTGAGTTCTGTAGACCTCTGAGAGGGGTCTTGGCTAGCGCGCGGGGTGAAGTGTGAGTGCACAAGCAATCAGCGAGACTCTCACTGTTAGTACCTACTCCGCATTGGCTATGAAAAGTGTCTTCCCCCCCATGACCACGCTACGACTCCTCCCTCGCGGCTACAGAACTCAGAACTAGACAATATAATCTATTCTCATATATTTTAATATACGTAGAGTACAAGTGGGCTATTCCGATCGATTTCGGAGGGCGGGTGATTCCAATCGGAAGCAATAACTTGGCGACAAAAACTGCCATCTCACAGAGATTGAATACAACGTCAGTTTAGAGTGGAGTGACCCTCTTCAGTGATGTGTAGGTTTGAGCTTACATTATTTCGGGGTCAGGAGCAATTGACAGTAAGTATGACCTTGTAGAACGTGGAGTTACATTTTTAGAATCACTGTTTGGAAGTAATTTGTGAACACATATTCCTTGTGACACGAGTGGGAGTAATATATTCGAAAACAGATATCCTTGCGTGAACAATGTGCAATATGACGCATGACGCAATTCCGGATGCAGTGTTGCCAACCCAGTGTTCAAAATTATCTATCAATTTCGGTCGATTCCAATCGCATTTTTGCGGGTGATTTTGATCGCGTGTAATACGTAGTTCGTACAATTGCTCTCTTGGAATAGGGTATTCCATCATAAGTAGTACACGCTGAACTTATTTTTCTCGATGTAGATGGGAATGTATATCAAGATAAAAGAAAAACGTTGGAGTGACGACGATATGAAGGAAGCCCTTGAAGCCGTATGGGGTGGCTTGGCATTGAAGGCAGCTGCCAGGAGGTTCCATATTCCTTATACCACCCTCCAGAATAGATTTGCAGAAGCAATGGGTCGTAAACAGAGAAAACGTGAAAATGCTGGGGCTATGCAAGTTTTTACAGCTGATCAAGAGAAAACGTTGAAAGAACGCATAATCAGGTTGGCAAAGTTCGGGTGTGGTCTTACAAGAAAGGACATAATTAAAGCTGCATATGCTTTTGCAGAAGCTAATAACATCACTAACAGATTCAGTGCGGCAAAACAAATGGCGGGAAAAGACTGGCTGCAAGCGTTTTTGACCCGTCATCCTGACTTGACCGTTCGTAAACCACAGGATTTATCGGAAGCTCGATGTGCTGGATTGAACAAAGAAATAATAGAACGATATTTCGCTCTCCTGAAAGAACTGTTGAACTTTCCTCAATTGATATACAACTGTGGCGAAACTGGTATCCCATTAAATAATCCGACACGGCCCATAGTAACTCTAAGCAGGTGGTATCTAGAACATGTGCGGAAAAGGGGGAAAATGTTACAATTTTAGCATGTGTGCAAATGTCGCTGGAAATTTCATCCCTTCCTTTGTTATATTAAATGGGAAGAAACGTCCTTCTGTTGAAATCCAACTTGGGTTTCCAAATAGAACAAAAGTCACAACCACTGAATCCGGATGGATAACAGACGCTGCGTTTCTTCAATGGTTTAAGCATTTCCAGAGGTTCCGTAATCCCAGCCGAGCCGTTCTAGTGTTGGATGGACACGTGAGGACATAGTATCATGAAGGCTGTGTGGGATCTAAGAGGGAAAAGCAATTTATTTGCGGTAAATGTCGAATCTAAAAGCTTCCTTGACATTCGATGATTATGTTCTCCTCCAAGTTATAGCACAGCTACGTCTATTAATAGCACATTACATATTGCATTTGTTTACATGTTCTATGCTATCATTTCCATTTCTTGTGTGTTCTTTGCTACCACTTTCATTACTTGTATGTTCTGTGATATTTCCATGTAGTATGCTTAATATTAAATACAGTAACCTGGCATTTATCGTTTTGTTTATCGCGATCGAAATCACCCATATACGTGTCGGAATCACCTGCCTATGGCGGGTATTTCCGATCGACAACAGGCATTTACAAATTTATATATGTATAATATGTGGCGTGCGCTCTTACCCATTACTCTATCGGGAATTTTGGAGGACATATCAACGTATCCCATCGTCATTTGTTTTTCTAAATTGCGTTCGTTATATTCAGCTGAGAGCTGTTTGTACCCAAATCGATCGGAATAGCCCACTTGTACTCTA
>JAGDQP010007273.1:0-40252 GCA_022664845.1 Lepisma saccharinum
ACCCCCCTGTGTACATGTTTAAGCCCTGAAAAGTATTAACGACTTTTGTTATGCCAACAATTAGCTATAATGCTGTTTTCCCTGGGGGGTACATTTTGCCTAGGCATATGATACCCCCTGTGTACATGTTTAAGTCCTGAATACTACTGACCGCTTTTGAAATCTTAAGAATAAGCTATAATCCTTTTCTCCTTGGGGTACATTTTGCCTAGGCATATGATACCCCCCTGTGTACATATTTAAGACCCGAAAAGTATTAACGACTTTTGTTATGCCAACATTTAGCTATAATGCTGTTTTCCGTGGGGGGTACGTTTTGCCTAGGCATATGATACCCCCCTGTGTACATGTTTAAGACCTGAATAATATTGACCGCTTTTGAAATCTTAAGAATAAGCTATAATCCTTTTTTCTTTCGGGGGTACATTTTGCCTAGGCATATGATACCCCCCTGTGTACATCTTTAAGACCTGAAAAGTATTAACGACTTTTGTTATGCCAACAATTAGCTATAATGCTGTTTTCCGTGGGGGGTACGTTGTGCCTAGGCATATGATACCCCCCTGTGTACATGTTTATGACCTGAATAGTATTGACCGCTTTTGAAATCTTAAGAATAAGCTATAATCCTTTTTTCCTTGGGGGTACATTTTGCCTAGGCATATGATACTCCCTGTGTACATGTTTAAGTAATGATAACTATTGACCACTTTTGAAATCTTAAGGATAGGCTATAATCCTTTTTTCCTTGGGGGGTACTTTTTGCCTAGGCATATGATATCCCCCTGTGTACATGTTTAAGACCTGATAAGTATTAACGTCTTTTGTTATGCCAACAATTAGCTATAATGCTGTTTTCCGTAGAGAGGGTACGTTTTGCCTAGGCATATGATACCCCCCTATGTGTTAACAGGCAATAATAACCCCCTTTTTCATCATGACAATATTTTTCTGTAGAGGGTACATCCTGTCTAGGCAAATTGTACCCTCCTTTACTTCTTGATCAGGTAAGAATTACCCCCCATCAAGTGCCGACATTTCTAGGGGGTACGATTTGCCTAGGCATTTTGTACCGAGGGGTAACTTTTGCCGGGGGTATTTTTTGCCGGTTACACCGGCTCCTGCTGTCCCAATGCACGGTGCACCCTTTGCAACTGCTGTGAGTAGAGGTCAGCAGTGATGGTCTGACCAGGTGGAAAGAGCTCGTAATGCACCACTTGGCGACAAGTCCACCATACAGGGAACACAACATTTCGTGGGTGCAGAGGTGGTCTTGAAATGTGAGGAACAGGGTCACGTGGCGACAACTAATGTCTGGTACGCTTGGGAATGTCATAGAGGAACTATCTTTCGTCAGCAGTGAGCAAGCGATCAAATATGGGTGTGTTCAGGTGCCGAGTGAGCAAGGACTAACAGGCTGTCGACAATGTGTGTGGTACCAACTTTCTTAACCTGTATGGCTTCCTTGTCCATGCAGATGCAGTCTGACTGGTTCAGCGGAAACATGGAACCTTTCTGCAAGTTCGTCACACGTTAGAACACTGTCCTCCTCGATAGCTGCTTTCAGGGCCTCGTCATCCAACACATGTGGTCGTCCACTGTGAGGTTCATCAGAAAGGCTCACATCTCACGAACCGAATTTCTAGAATCAATGCCTGGTGGTAGGTTCGTTCACGGCATTCTTACCAAATGTCTGGCATATGCAGCGACTTGATGTGAGAGCTGACAGGCCCACTTTAAAGTCATACAACAAACACACGCGAACAAGCTGCTTCGATACCTCCATTTCTCTTTTACACTGGACGAGCTATAACTGCTTTGTGTGAGCACCTTTCCTGTATTACTGAAGGTGGATGGTCAGACTAACTCCCGATCGCTTGGCAAGCACGTGCGTCATTTCGTTTCCTCTCTGTAAGTGCATGATTAATGGGACGTCAAAATCGAAAAAAAAAATTTTGTTACCTTGTATAAGGTACCTTTTAGACGGAGGAACTATGCGAGCGCCACTACGTTGTCTCACAACTTAAATAGAAAATTGCATATGCAGTTCAGACGATATGTCTAAAATTGTGTATTTCTTATGTAAGGGAATGATACTCAGCAAACTTCTATTTTAAGCGTTTAGGCATCGTCGAAATGGTTTCCAAATTCCATGCTGGTTAATGGCCGCATAATATTTTGTTTGCCCGTAATTGGAGAACTAGCCGTTTGATTTCTTTTATTCCTTTGCTAAATTATTTGGCATAGAAGTATAAACCTCAGTTAGTTTGTTGTTTTTGCCCAAATAGTTATTTTAAGCGTTGTAGGCATGGGCTGAATGATTTTCCGCCCGCGTTTTAGAAAATGAGGGCCGAAACCAGTTTTCTATCATATTGAAAATGAGCAATTGGGAGTTACCTGTCCACTGATAAACTTAACACACAATGATACGATACTGATAAGCCAAGTTAAAATACAAATTAAACAATTTTCTTTTAACGGGTTTTTCAGCAAATGTAACGTCCTAAAGTAATGGAAATGGTTTCCTTTGGGCTTGAGAATATCTACGTGTTACAAATGTGTAATTTTGATCCTTATAAGTATCAAATGCTATCAACTGTGCTGTGATACTTAGTTCTGATGTGTTAGTTATTTTAGAATATAAATAGGCCTCGTATTTAAACTTCTGAAATACACACACACATCAGTGAAAGAAAGCCAGAAAATTCTATTAAAGTAAGTGAACAGGGAATTTTAAATATTTTATAATATAAAACTTAGAAGTTAAATAATATTAAATATTAAATCTACAAGGAATACAAAATATTCTGCATAATAAGCCTTTTAGGTTTTCTGGTTAATGGGTTTACCCAAAAACTTGTTTTAACATTTCCTGTGGGGAATTAAATGATGTACAATTTACCATATCACAATAGGACAATTCACTCAAATAGTTATAGCCACAAGACTGATTTTGGCTGCTATTTTCCAATATAGGGTTCAGAGAGCATGCTGCTAACGGTGACAACGTTTAAAATAATTCATTCGTTATAATTTGTATTTAGAGACTTAAATTATGAACAGTTAGAAACGAAAATTAGAAGAGGATCATTTAGTCAATAGGTATAGTTTCATATCTTTATAGGACCATTTACTCAGTGTGAATGCCGCCAATACATACAACGCCTAAAATAATGTGTGAGATATAATTTATATTTGGGGAATTAAATTATGATCAACGTAAGAAAACAAAAATTATAACAGGGCCATTAACTTAAAATATATAGCCAAACAACGTATTTTTCAGAATTCATGGTACCAATGTCAACAAAGCTTAAAATAAATAATTCGTAAAAATGTACAATAATTGTGGAATTAAATGATGAGAGACTTAAGAAAAAGAAAATTAATCTAGGATTACTCAGTTAAATGTTATAGCAAATGAAAACAACATAATTTTTGAGGCCATATTCCAATATGGCGGCTCGGTTTGCACCTTTTTAATGGTTACAGCCCTTAAAGTAACTAGTTTGTTATAATTTATTTTAAAACCAAATTCAATGCTTTCACGTTACCTATATGTACCTCGGAGGTAAACGACACTACCACTATCTTGTTAAAATCGTGCTTAGAAAATACACGATTTGTAGATTTGAGCACGATCTTCTTGGAAGTATAGAGAGAAATGTCATTGTTTGTTTTCTAGTAGAGTTGGCAAATTATATTATAACACTATGTCGCAAAATATGTGAAAGAGCGTGCTCAATTCTACAGAACTATCCACCGAGAGTTTTTCAAAAAATGACATACAGTGTGCGGCAGGTATTTGAGAACAAATTCACGTCCGCTGGGAGAAAGGTACAGACAATAGAAATAGAGCATTTATTATCTTTTAACTTTCTGTACAGGTGAGCACATACACAGTGGACGACAACATTCAATAAAACCGCCGTCAGCCGCAATAACAGCCTGTACACGCTGTCGAAACCACATGCAGGCAATAAGGAGATGGGCTTGAACATATTTGCCATTGCATCCACAACAACTGCCCTGAGAGCCGCAACGATGTTGTGTGGATGCCTCTAAGAGTTCCTCTCAACCACACCCCATATATAATAGTCCATTGGGTTAATGTCTGGGGAGATGGGGGTCCACATGTTGGGAGTGATATGCTTATGAAAATTTTCGGCCATCCATTCATTAGTTGTATGAGCTATGTGCAATGGTGCGGGGTCTTGCTAAATAAACGTACGGCCTCCCACGTGCTACAGTAGTACTCCAGAACTCCAGAACCATGTTCCACACTTCGGTGTAAGCAACGGCGTTGCTTCTGGCACCTTGAAGGAGACATCACGTCACCTTCACTGTTCACGACCTTCACAACCATCGCTGAGCCTGCAAATTTGGTGTTCATGACGGTCGAAACCTTCTTGCGGCTTTTACTGAGCCACCGATTATTTTTGCCTTTCGTCTTTTGGCTCTGATCAAAGATTTTCTTATCGAAAAGAAAACATAACATTCCTGGCTCCTCAGGATGTTTCAGCTTGATCAGGAGGCACTTGGCTCTGGTCAGGCGGTTCTCCCTGGTTCTCTAGTACAAGAACTCTCTTCGCCGCATCACGTACGAGTTGTAACGAAAGTCCTCATGAACCACACGTCGGATAGTGGTATCGTCAACCTGCAGCTCCCTGCCGACTGTCCTCGTGGATATCCCAGCATCGTAATCGACGGTAGCCTGGACAGAAATACAGAACTGGCGAATTCTGTCGTCCTGATGATGTCAAATCAACGATAATGTGGTTACCTGTAGAAAACGGTTGCCACATCACCCCTAGTAGTCCTAAGTTCTCTCTCAACTTTGAAAACGAATGACCGGATGATTTTCAGATATGCAGTGATCTCTTAGCCAAGGATACGATGACAGCGTGCCTCTTCATTTCATGGGTAATGCAATGTTTACCTGCAACAAAAAAGGATTGGTAACTACGAGGTGCAGGATAGTTGTGTTACCTATAATGCGTGTTTTCAAATACCTGCCGCACCCTTCTAAGGTACAGATAAATGCTCAAATTCATAAAAATAGTGACTTAGTCATCCGCACTAAGGTGCTGATAGCCGCGATCAGAATTCTGTTGATTGAAGCACGCGGATTTTCGAGACAAATTTAGCAGCTCCACCACGTTATTCTATTGTCTCAAATCTAGTTTTTATTTTCAGAAAAGACACGACTTTCCGAACCATAAAACACATATTTACTTGTTCCAATATTGTATTAAAAATAATATTGGAACCTGCCATTGAAAACCTTTTGCAAAATTCAAGACATATTTTAGTTTCTAAAATATGTTTACACATACTCACAAAGGCAATTGGCCATTGTAAACATTGATTGGCGTTTATTTTAAAGGTATTCTCTTAACAAAGATAAATTTCCTTAGAGTGCGAATAATTCATAAGCACAGCTTATATACTGAATTATTTGTAAGATTATCATTTTGAAATAAAAAGTTTCTAATTCATTATTGTGCTAGTTTAAAAACTCCACAAAAACTCGGAGTTGCTGTTATTCCGATTAAATGTTGTGATTACGCCAGCCTGAAGTTAGTACGACAACAATGTTTTCCTTTCCTGAGCTAAACATAGCGTGCACAAAATATGGGATAGTGTGCACAAATTAGCACAAAATATACACTAAATCCTGGTGTGGTTTCGATTGATAGCTTGTTGTAGTTCGGACAGCGTGAAATTGGCCCAACCACATTGTTTTCGATTTCTGGGTTAAACCGAGAGTGCAAAAATTATGGGATAGTATGCACAAATTGGCACAAAATATGCAAAAAACCTTGTGTGGTTTTGGTCTTAAAAGCTTTATGTGGTACCAACTTCAAGTACCGGTATATTTATTCGAAACGTGGCTGAGAGAAATAGAAAAGCGGAGGAGAATAAACCGGCTTGAAAGGACCTGCCGCTTAGTCAAAACGCTAAAAAAAAGTTGTCAGAAACACAATGTAACAAAATGCATATTTAAAAACATCAAGTTTATGGATATTTCAAACGTTTTACGCACGATAAACATGAGAATTAAGTATCTTCTTTTATTACCTTTTCTACAAAAATGCTGGGTCAAAGGAACGAAATCCACCAATAGCAAAAGCAGCATTGATTTAATTCGTGAAGAATTGAAATAACCAAATAGCAGATACAAAAGTAAACTTCCATCTATTAATATCGATATAATATTTGGGTTGTGAGAGACAGACGGACAAACGCCACAATGCAGAATCCAACGCCTAGAAGCAGTTGAGCTTAAAACAAAGCTTATTTGGGTGCAGAATTATCCAATTATAAATTCGTTTACACAATTAGTTTCCATCTTGGTTTCCACAGAACATACTACACATATCAACCTGAATCTTTCCACACATAAGTGAAAGAAAGTGCTGATTGAATGCCAAGGATTCGGGCTTCTATTCTTCAACGATCAGACTATAAGAAGTAGGTTGATTCAAATCACATGTTGGTTTCGAAACCAAAACTGTAGTCTAGTATCGAAGCCGACACTGTTCTGGTTGTCTCGATTTAAATAGAGAAATAGATAGATTATTCCAAACTTTAGCTATCCTAAATTTCTAGAAATAATAATACCATGCTTTCAGATCAGTTATGAATAATAGTGTGATAATTTTGAGCAATATATTAGCTTATATGCTTGATCAGATCAAGCAAATGATCCCTCAACTGTCAGGACTGGTATCCCTTCAGAGAATTTGATTGGTGACGGGCCTGGGTTAAATCAGGGCTAATATATCTAGCCGTTTTGCGTTTCCGTTTCTCTGTTACGTTTCCGTGAGTATGGCTTATCGGCGGAAGCTCGTATGTGCGATATTTGCGTCGAGATAATGCAATACAAGGTGTTATAAAACAACACCGACATACGTACGTCATGAAATTCCTGATATGAAAGACAAAAATATATCCACGATACACAGATGCTTCGTTTTGGTGAACTTAGTGTTCTGAAAGTGTGGGAAATGAACTGTAAAGCTTGATAATTCGATTATTAAGAGTAGAACTGAGGCGGCATGGCACTGTCAAAGACTTCAAACCTGCTCTATCCAAAACTCCATATTCCAAAATTATGCCATGGATACGCAAGGGATGGCCTAAAGCAAGTAGGGAATTCCCAGACACTCTCTAGAGTAAATGTGGATAGAAATAAACGCAAATGAGTACAGACGATAAACATATTCACTGGCATCTAACCGGGCAATTATAGTCTCTTTTGCTTATAAAAAGTACCACAAACGTTTCTTGAAATGTATGTAATTTACTGTTTATTATGCAACCATGCATTTTTGTTTGAAATCGTTCCACAAATGATTATGTTTGATATATTGAATAGCCCTCCTCCTAAGGTTTTCGACTGGCTATGGGCCTGTGTACAACACTGAAACAAAAATTTCAATGATGAAAGTTGATAAGAAAAATTCAACTATATTGTATTTGGAGAATCAGTGGCGTATAGGAAATACGTGTAAGGAGATACCAATTTCAATTTCAAGCTTGAAAATTTCAAATAAAAACTAGGGTCAATTATTATTTAGATGGAAACATTAAGTAATTCTAAACCATTTTCATAGGAAACATTCTGATCATTGCCGCCGTTTGTGAGAGACAGTTGATTTAAAATTTCCGCACCATAGGACAACTCCGTTATTAACACAGAGAGGGAAAACTGGAAAGAAGTAACCACATTCGAGTTTCAGAGAAAATGAGTTATTGTTGCTTTTGCATGTGTTTTCAAGCGCGATCTATTAAAGCAATTTTTTTTTCATTTTTGCTCCATTATGATGACGAACTTTTGAATCAACTGTCTCTCCGAAATGGCTGCGATGATCACAATATTTTTCCTATGAAAATTGTTTAGAATTAAATAACGTTGCTATCTAAATAATAATTGAATTAACTGAATAAATAATAACTAATCCTAGTTTCCATTTGAAATTTTCAAGCTTGAAATTCAAATTCGTATCTTTTAACACGTATTTCCTATACGCCACTGATTCTTACACGTGCATAGGCTATATGTATTTTTTTTAGTTGTGATTACATTTTGATTTACTGATCTTGAACAAACCTGCCTGGGACACAGGACTTAGAGGGTCGAAACTGGAACAGTCCCGGGTAACCCGGGACGGTTGATAACACTAGCTCTATTGTTTGTGGTGTTAGAATTATGAAGTTCTAAAGTTCATTTCCCGCGCTTTCGAGAGCCTGTAGCTCCGAAAGTATGGACACTTCTAAAATTTGTCACAAGAACTCTCGTCTTGTTTTGATGTGAGGAATTATCTCCTGAAATTTGTCGGTCTACTTCATATACACGTGCTCCGAAAAGTCTCCACTCCTCTTATTTCCTAATCTATTAGTTCGTTTAAAAATTCCAAAACCGTCAACTTTAGTTTTGAGAGGGACGAAACATTACGACAAATAATTGAAGAGCTGAATTGAAAAACGTACCAAGTCCACTATTTTTCGTATTTGCATTTTTTCTGTTCGTCGGTATCTATGTTCCAAGGGCTATCCACTATCATGAATATTACATCCTAATTCCACCAGAGAAGTCTATTTTTAATGCAAAATCATTTCCGTTGAGTAAGATAACATACGAAGACCTTGGACTGTTTTTCGTTCCTGCTGAAAAAAAAATACTCCGGTTGACTTGGGATGGTTTACAATTCAATCTTTATTTAATTTCTGCTGCGCCATTCCCTGCGATCTAGTGGCAAAACCTTCAATTAGTTTAAACGAAGGTTCAAGTAACACATCATTTCAAAGCTCCTTTGATTCCATTTACAAAAATGTTATTATTTAGGAATTTCGCTGAATACTTTGGAAAAATCCCATTTGAAAATGTATACATGGGACATTCTCAAAACCGGCAATAGTTCACCTATTAAACCTTATGACGGGGGAAATGAATGGATAGGGTTAAGAACGATCTCGCTGTGAAAGATCTGTCAGGGGAAGAAGTTTAGGACAGGGCTTTGTGCAGATGGTTCATGAGAAAGATCAACTCCACGTAGGTGGGAAAACACTGAGAGAAAGAAGAAGAAGAAACTTTACGAATACTGTCAACTACCCAATATACAGTAGAAGTGTCATTAGTAAGTTTGGTTCTAATCAATTTGAATCGTGTATCCCCATTAGCTGCGGTCTAGTTGCAGAACGTTCACGTTTCTTAAATGGCAACATGGGCTAAATAACACAACATTTGAAACCTCCTTCGATTCTGTATATAAAAATACTATTAGTTTGGAAATTCACTGAATACTTTGAAATATATGGAGTTTTGAACTGGCACATTCTATAAATATAAAAGTCGTTAATGATGTTTCAAGATAACGAATGTAACGTTCGAGCTTTCTTCCACCAACCCCCACACGGTAGAAGAACTCTGCTTGGGTACATCACTCTGCTCAAGTTAACCATGCTGCATTTTTTGCGGACAATAGTTGTACATTGCTTCTTTGCAGTCATAGATAAGTTCAATGGGGACACGTTTGTTTAAAAACTGACTGCTTCCAAATTTATAGAAAATGTATCGTCAAGAACGTGTGTAATAAGATGCATCTACTGCTGGTACAAGAAAGAAAATAACCAAGTGAACCATGTGAGTTCTTTTTTAATGGTAATGTGGAGGTACTTCCATATCTTCCATAAGAGTGAATGTTCAGTACCTGTTAGCTAACATTTTACAGTCTGATTTTCCCAGTTTTTATTTTAAAAAATCGAAATAGCTCATCATTATAATACGGTAAATCCGAAATACTTACAAACTAATGACAGCTACATCAAACAAATTACGTTTACCAAATTCAAGTTAAACACAGGACAGAGAATAATTTTGATTTAAGCCAGTTTAAATTGAATAGAGTGATATTCCCAGAGACTTTCGCAACAACAGTGGCAAATTTCAATCTTAATGCATGGAATAGTTTCAAACACGATATTACGTGCATATTTTACTGAAATTCTGAACCTAATTCTATTTAAGTCAGTAGAATCCAAAGCCCTCTCAAATAACGTGCCACTTGCATAATGTTACCATTTACGAAGATTAAATATTTTGACACAAAGAAAGGTGCAGGCCGATCAAATTGATCACGTGAGTCCCTCACCCGTTCGCTCTGTTCTCTTTCTCTCCTACACTTTAGCAAAACGTGGCAGCTTTTCTATTGTCATATCTCTAATCACTGTTATATAACATTATATATTAAAAATACTTAAAAACTGGTACTGTGTTTAAGATTGTCCCTTGTAGAATTCCATGTTCGACACTAGGATGATTATCTATAACATTGTATTTGTACTTCCTGTCTTGTGTTAAATTATTTTTGGGCGAGGGTGATATCAAACTTGTATTCCACTGTTGTGTGCTTTACTTAACAGTATGTTGTATGACATGTAATCAAAACTTTTGATTCATCTAAATAAAACCTTCTGGAAAGCTTCATACTTATACATAAAACCTTTATGTCTCTGTCTGTGTATCTTGTACTAGTTTTCGATTTCCTTGCGTAAAGTTTGTGCTATTTTTTATATTTCATTTGTTCTGTTTGCCACTCTAGAAAACTATATATCATTATCGATAGGTAAGCATTATATATTATCATCTAAATTCATAAAGCTGGAAAGCTTTTCGTGCCTACAATATTGAGTATTGCACCAGTTACAGTCAATCACTTTTACCTTTTAGTGAATTCATTGAAGAAAATGTTTGCCAAAAATATTCTCGTTTCGGAATTTTTCAAAGAATAACGTGGTAATATTCATGAAAGTTCATTAATCTTATATAATCTGTTATTGAATGAATCATTGGTGTATAACACACTATATTTAAATACCAAAACTTTAAAATCATAAGTCATTAAATATCACCATGCAGATAGTGACTTTTTCTCCTATTATAGCAATCAAAACAGTGTATTCTTATATGAAAATATACTCACGTAATGTTGAGTGAGCCCATCAATTCAAAGAAGATGGCGCTGTCAACATCATTCGTTTCCTTTTTAACTTCAAGTTTTCCCTTATGATTGGTGTATAGATTCCACTGTTAAAGAAATTTCAGAAATTAGTTTTACTTCAAATCCAAAACCATGTCGAAAGATCCATCTTTATATATTTCATAGAACGTTTATATCTCTGTCTGTGTGTATTTGTATCTATCTGCCTGTCTGTCTCTCTATCGTCAACGATATGAGCAACTTAACCATTACATCATGTTGGTCGGCGTATGAGACGAGTTGATCTACACCATGATCAAGGCACTATTTTCTATAGATACCTATCTATAAGATTGTAATCCTGGAATATGCTTCTATTTTGTTTGATAATACTGAAAAATGTTTACTGTTCCTTGTGTTTAGATTGTACAATAATAGTAATAATTTGATTTATGGACTTTAGGCATCTAAGGCTCAGGCCGGGACAGGGAATGCGGGAAGAATGCCAGGCCCTACGTTGATGATATTATCCCAGCAGTGAATTCGGATTTGTGTGGCAATGTGCAACGGTGGGGGTAAACTATTTCAAGAACCAACAAGCTAAGTATTGTAGACAAACCCAATGCACCCCGTATAAATTAAAATTATCTTATAACGTGTCCAAAAGAAAGAGTAAAAATCATAGGGACAAATGGAGGTTGCTAAGCAAATGCCGGGGTCTGCCAGTTTTAGAGCCAGTCGTAAATTTTCCCACCGGTGTCCATGGCTATTCCAACAGTGTATGTCTTATCTCTGTGGAGCTTGTGGCTACTGAAATCTCGTAGGAGCACAAATGGAGAATACTAAGCGATTGAAAAGGACCTGCCAGTTTTAGAGGCACATTCATTGTTTTCCTCGCCGTTGCAGAACATGACGAATCCAACGCTGTATAGACTATCTCTGTCAGACTTGTAGTTTCTGAGATCTAGGAGGGGCACAAATGGAGAATACCAAGCGACTATTAATAGAAAGGACCTACCAATTTTAGGGTCAAAGAAGTAGGTGATTCCACGGTTTCATACCATTATGAATCCAATGGTGTTTGGCTTAAGCTCAGTTACATCCATAGTTTCCTCATCGTTTCTGATCATGACGAATCCAACCGTACCGAATATACTTGAAAAACATTGAGGTACATCGCTTTGAGATGAAATATGTTGGTTTGGTTGAAATGTTCCCATAAACCTCGAAGACGCAGGGAAAAGTCCATTTTTTCAATATGGCGGCCGAAGATACCGAAAATAAATGAAAAACGTTGAGGTACATCGCTTTGAGTCGAAATATGTTGGTTTGGTTGAAATATTCCCATAAACACCGAAGTATATTTTCTCAAGATGGCGGCCGGTTGAAGCAAAATGAATGAGAAACATTCAAGTACATGGATCGGAGTTGAAATATGTTAGTTTAATTGAAATATTCCCATAAACGCCGAAGATATAGGAAAAAGTCATTTCTTTTTTTTTCAAGATAGCTGCCGGTGATACCGAAAATGCATGAAACATATATAAGTACAGTAAAACTTGTTGTTTTTTTTTAATGAGGAAAGAGAGGAAGCTCGAGCTTCAAAGGAACAGAAGATGACGGATTATTTTAAGATGTAGAGATGTAGGGCTTAAACCTTAATGTAACGTAAGGACATTCAACTAGTACCGTACCTACATACAGTATAGCAGTTTTGTACTAGTCTTATTGAAACATATTTTTGTCAATAAAATACGTATGCACACTGTACTGTATTATCAACGTGTACACGGTTTCATTTTCATTTCTCTTCCAAACCATTTCAAATCTCGTTACTGAATCCATGCATGTTAGCAAGTAAACCAGAGAGTAGTTATTTTGATCCCAAGGTAAGAAGGTATAAAGTAAGGGACACTTCTTCCTAGCTCTCTACCTCAGAGCTATAGCTCTCCACCTCAGAGCTATAGCTCTCCGAAAGACATCATCCTTTGCTTCAAATCATCCAGAAGCAAATGCATCTTTAAGGTTTCTATCATAATTTATTGATGGTCGAGGACCATGTCAAAAATCAATGCGCATTAGTACGTACGTCTAGCCGGAAAATTAATTGAGAGTAATTGATATGAATATTTGTTGATGTGCTTGGATTCAGATGTTTGCGGTGGCGGCCCAAGGCAATCTGGGGCCCGGGTCAAGTGAATTTGATTGTGGCATTTTCGTGAACACAATCGTGAGAGCTTCTATTGACCATAATATTCTACTTCCCTGTTATTCCGAGTCCTCGAAAACTTGGGAACTCGCGGGAGACTCAAGACTGAGAACTTCCCTTTTACTCTGTACAACTTATATGCATGACAATGAATATTTAGATTGTGGAGAGTCATGCTTTTCAACTATCTGACTACAGGCAAGCGCACAAGGAAGAGTACTGAGACGACGTAGTTACTGCGTCACAGACCACCATCGAGGTGCTCTACTGATTTATCCTAAAAAACAATTATTCACTTATGGAGACCGGCCCACTGTCGGACGACTCCCCTCCCCCCACAAAAAGCACGGCGAAATTATATCATCTGAACACCGAGGAAATATTGATTGGATCTTGGTCAGGGTCTTATAGGTGTGCTATATGCTTCACATTTAGTATAGGGATACAGCATGTTTTTTTATTTTAATGCAAGAGCCAGAAAAACAGCTATTTAACGTAGTTGTTTATATCATAGGAGATTTCTTTATAAGTTCGGCTATCGTGAGGTAAATTAAATGGGTTAATGAGGTCTCCCCACGTACAAAATAAACAGTGTTTCTTCAGAAGATTTTATTCGAGGGTCTAGTGGGGGACTCCCGAAAATCATAAATAATGAATATTGACTGTAATTTGTTGAAGATACAAAACAACAATAGGCCCTAATGTTCCTCAACAATATGTTGTGCTTCCTAAGTTACACTCAGAAATAACATGAACAATATGTGTAGTTACATATGTATTTCAGTATATGTATGATAAATGCAATTGAAAGAAACAGTGCAAATAAATGGTGTTGACGATATCATTTTGGAGAAAATAAAACTTCTAATCATTGTATAAAAATAACAACACTTAACAAAAAGCAAGAAACGTACTTCAAAGCACGCCAAAACAAATGTAACCAAAAATGTGGAATTAGTAAACTATATAGATATGTGGAAAACATAGAGACTAGCAATTATATTTCCAGGCGTCCATTTGCAAACGGGTCTTGGTTCAAGAACCATAAATGTTAGGAAATCGATACAAACACTTGTTACACAATTTTAATTTTTATGCGCTAAGGAAAATTTACAGGTATCTTAAAAATAGTTGGAGAAGCTAGTAGTTTACCAATATTTTACTTCTGCAAAATAATATTGGAAAAGGTCAAATTATACACAGCTTGTACTGTGGGTATATTGTTTCTGTCCTTTACTCTCTCACAAAAATGAAATGAATTTGAAAAATTTTGGAACAGCAAAATCATACTAATGTGTGCGAAAGTGATAAAACGAACTCAACAATGCCAATATCTCAATTTCAAAAGTTTTGAAGAAGAACCCGTTTCGAAATAGACATCGGACTTTTACCTGCTGTAGTAATATTTCAAGTAAGCTCTGTGTATACATCTAGGAAAATATATCATTTATACATTTTGTAATAATATGTCAGACACTTTACGCATTACTAAATCGTAGAAAATATTCCAATTCTGAAAGATTTATATCCCTTTTTGGAGGTAAGACTCATCGAAAAATTATATGATTATTTGCACCTTAGAAGTCAGAGTGTGGGTCCCATTTCCACACCATTCCACTAATGAGTCTAATCCATCACTCTTGGTTATTACTATTAATCAGTCCTTCACTTCTTCACTATCTTTCATAGGTACGGATTCTATACGCATCACCGCCAAATATTTACGCGCGCAACGCGTTTTCTCAGGTTTGGGGAGGTTTTGCGTAGAAGGTTGCAGCTAGTGGCAGAAGCAGAGCCTCGCTTGCTTATCTTTTTGTGCGTCTCCATGAATTTATGAAATGTAGTTTTCCGATGTACATATACTACAAATACGTTCGGACAGAGCTCTCAACTACATTAAAGATATGACTGCACTGTAGTCGAACTAGAAAAACTACCATCAGTGCCTTAGTGAGAGTGAGGACAAAACTGGTGGCCGTTAAACGGGGGGCGTCGAAAACTATATAAAAAAGAAAGAAAAACTCCAAATGTACTTGGCGCCGAAATAGAAATTTGTCAGGTTGAATAAAACGTTCGGTCTTTTCAAGCAAATCATAGGCATTTGGAGTTCTTATATTTTTTATTTCTCGCAAAATTTATAAAAATGTGATAAGTGGCATGCGCATTATTATGTTTCTTTTTCAATTCCTATACAATATATTGAAATTAAATTAAATTAAATTTCAATAAAAGCGGGGCGGGGTGACATTTTCTACTTATGCCTCGGGCGCTGAAATACCTCAACGGCTCTGCTTACCATATTTACATAACAAATTATTTGTCTTAATTTCTGCTGCAGGCCGCAAATATACATACCCACGTTCCAAAATGTTGAAAAATGGGCAAATTTGAGCGGACATGCACTAATGATTATGCGTTTAGTAATTACAAACGAAATAGTTTGGTGTCTACTGGACATTTTACATCACAATAAGGTGGTTTCCGATCTTATTTTTTAAATTAGAATTTTGGGATCTTGTGCCAGCTTTTTCGATATCGTCCCTCTATTGTATAGCGGGGCTCCCTCGACACTTGCGGCCTGGGGCGGGGGCTACAGAACATGTGAGATGTTCATCATACTTTCCGAGTCCAAATACATTCGAGCAATATAAGTTGGAAAATATATCGATAAGATCATATTTAAATTGAAACAAATGAGCCTCGTAGTTACTTAATTGATGAATTACAACATTCGTTAAATTTGGTAACCCACTATAAATTTAAATATTCATCATGTGAAATGTATTTTGTGAAGGAACCTACTGATACTATTTTGACGAAATGGAAGATTACTGATCTTGATACGTAGAGATAACGTTAAAACCTGGGAGACTGTATTCGAGAAATATGGAGAAGGCATGGTTAGAGGAAGGAAGGAAAAATATGACGTATGTTAAAATGAAGTTTCGAGCGTGAGCCCATGCCTTTAATATGAGGTGATGATGGCTGAAAATAAGAAAAGCATATGAAATTGTAGAGCGCAACTGTAGCAGCTCTTGTGTGGGAATAAAATGTGGTCAGCGAGGCAAGATGAGATTAGTTGGTCAGTCAGCCTTAGATGTTAGGCTTCAATAAAATTATGGGTATATGAGTTGGTTAGGTAGGATGTGGCAATTTGTGGGTGTATCGTGACGGTTGGGTCGTGCCAATGTTCTGTAGGATTACATGTGGAGAATGAGCCATTCTGAACCAGAATGATCGGCAATGTGTGTCGATTACATCGTTCAGGAACGGTAATTCAAGATCTTCATGGAGTTGTGCTAGAGGTGTGTCACGTGGATGGCCAGATATCATACGAGCAGCTCTGTTCTGAACACGTTGTAAAAGCAATTGAATGGATTTAGCCGAATTCTGCCAGGCTGGAGCAGCATAGGTTAGCTTAGGTCTTATCACCATTTGGTATACGTGTAGAGAGGAAGCGGATTTATATTTATAATAAACGGATGGATCCAGTTCGATTTCAAATCGCGGATTTTCTGACGGTTTGATCATCAGTAAAATCATCGATACGCGATAGGCTTGCGAAGTCGCTATCAAATTTATACCATGAATCATATAGGATAGAAACTCTCAGGAACCCAAATACATTTAAGTGCGTAAATGACGAAGGCAAAAGGTTAATAATGCATGCACCATTTTGTTAAGTGATTTTTCGAAAATTGCCGAAAAAGAAGGAAATTATGCGTATTGTGTTTCAAGTATTTGAAATGGCGTGTGCAACCTAGTTCAAATATTCTTTTCAGTATATTTCAAAAATTAATATGCCATTGACGACTTTGAAAAAGCATGTGCTAAAACAATAAACTTACTATTTTATGAGCGTAAATCTATCTACGAACGATTTTATTCGTAATTATAAATTTAAAATGAGAATTAAAATTGCGTAAGAAATTGTCTTCGCGCAAGTCTGTTTGTGTGTGTGTGGCCACTACGTGTGAATTGAAGTTGCAATTTTTTTTTTATTATTGTTATTTCATTCTGTTAAGTATTGTTTAAAACGTACATATTTTTCAGCACCTATTTATCCTAATAAAATTGCTAATTTCGACATAAAACACACATATGATTTAAAGATATTTCAAAGCAAGTTTTAGTCGATACGAAAGTAGCGCCAACTGGCGAAAACTATAGTAATTACTTCGGTATTTGTTGTTTTGCCTTCGCATGAACTGTTGTTATAGCGGGGGCTCTAGTAGAAATTTACGGAAAAAAATGTTTTTCTTTTATTAACCTATTTATTTGCAGTCGAGAAAATAAATATTAATTTCCAAACATTCCACATTTTTTTTGCGTGAAGGCAACGTATACTGTAAACTGCAGGAGAGAGTACATTACAACTGTGAACGCAGTCTGTCGAATACGGCAAACAATGTCGTGGAAGGATATACCACACTTGCGATATTTCATAGTTCCTCCACGATCAAACGTGGAAACTTGCTTGCTTGTCTGCGGCTTTCAATGACGAGTCATCGTTCGACTATATACACACATTCACGCAACACCAGCAGTCGTCTACCACTGCACCGTGCCTCCCTGGCCTGCCTCCGATACATAGCGATTAAAACAGTAAATACGGCGGAAGTCGACGACATTTTTTGGAGCATATCTAATACATGTTTTTTTTTTTTGCATTTTGCTTTGGCGCGGACTGTGTACTTCTGGTGCGGGGTCCGGTCAATAAATATCAAATCAATTGAAATTAATTAATCAGATATAAGAATAAAATATTCAAAGGACGAAAGTAGCCATTTGGGCTAGAAGTCCGTTGGCTGTCCTGTAGGCAGTACAGGAATATACTTCAGACCGAGCGTCTCGCGCTAGGAATTTGAAAGGGGAAAATGTAAAGATACATGACCGCACCTAACCTCCACTTTCCTATGGTCACTAATTTAAGATAATGTACGAAAAATGCAAAAAGCAATTATTAATAATATGAGCATATAAAAATATATTTTGAAAGAAAAAAAAAGAAGTGTTGACCCGAGGGGGGTTGAACACGGAACCTTTTGCTCAAGAAGCGAACGTCTTGACCATTTTTTTAACAATTTATTTCGCTTATGCCCTTATGTACATGTTTGTTGAAGTTTTTACAATAGTTACAAGCCTTAAATTATTCTATAGAACCTCTTACACACACCCTCTGGACGATTTGTGTTTGACATGCGGTTATTCCGCTTGGTAGTTACCTTTTACATAATATCAGTATTGTACAGGGAGCTGTTCTTATTTTACATATCTGTCCACCGCTTAGTGCGGATATCAGGTAAAAAATTACTAAAATATTGGTGGAGTTCGACCTGTGTGAACTTCCTACATTCAAATTCCAGAAATACAGTATAATTTTGGTCATTCTTGTTTATTCGAGACTCCAATAAATATAATAATGTCGTACCGGTGACCCAAATGATGGCATTTGTTTTAGTTTTGGGGAAAAAATATATACTCCGGAAACCTGATATATTTGTCTATCGTAATATCTCTACATCCCTTTCTTAGAATACTGGCCAATATTTGCTGGAAAGTTGTCCAGATTTGCACTACCATCGGGCATTCCTGAATCATGTATGTAAAATTACTCGCTCTCTGACAATCTGGACACTTATTTTGGGTGATAATGCCATATTTAATTAGTTTTTCTAACGCTGGGTATTTATTATTGATAACTATTTACCATATCATTTTAATTTTATATGATAGTACCTTATTGTGTAGATTTCCCCATATATTGGACCAATTATAATGTGGAAATTCTCTTTGACTTTTGATCGCCTGTGGGTCACTACTCAACAAATGGTGATACAGTTGTTTTACAGACATTACATCAATAGGGTCATTATAAAGTCTAGCATACATAACATCAAGTATGGGCTCCTTCATTAAGCCATATACATGCGCCCAAGGATATATGTGAATGAGTGCTGCAGTTTCTGTCGTCACTAAACAGGCCTCAAGAATGGCACTCGTAAAAGTATTGGGATAATTCGTTATAGTTAGTAAGTTAGTAACGGTTTCTGCAGTAACAAGTATATCCAAATACTTAATACCTCCTAACTCATAGGGCAGTTTTAGCTGGGCCTGTTCTACCCTAAAGATATGATGACGCCACAAAAAAAAACGAGAAGGAACTATGTAATGTCCTAGCGTATGTCGTCGGCATTGGAAGTACCTGAGCTATATATCACACCATGCTCATTACATATTGTTTCAGAAATAAATTTCGCATGAATATTGTTAAGGGTCTAGCTGCAATACTGTTCAATACATGTTTGATTCCAACACTATACATATCGTAATTGGTTTGACTCATTAGCTGTACTGGAAACATCCAGGTGATCCCTAATATGGGAAGTCGGTCGGTGATAGGAAATTGCGCCTCATATAATTGTGAAGGGGTAAGGGGACATAATAATATTTGTGATTTGTCCTTATTTAACTTTGCAACCGATTGGCTTTCATATTCTTGTATACAGCGTGTAATATCTTTCTCTGGGCTCTTTACAAAACAGTGGACGTCAACCTGATAGGACGTACACTTAAGGTAGTGCCATAGATCGGTACCCCTTCTACTCTTTTCTGAATATTATTAATACATGGTGCTATGCAGAAACTAAAGAGCATGGGACTCATTGGATCACCCTGTATTATATCTCTGGTCATGTTAAAAAATCTCGTAAATGTACCACTAATCCTAATTTTAGTTTGACGCGCTGTATATAACGCCTTAATCATGCCTATAAACAAGTTACCAAACTTATATTGTTCTAAGGTTCTATACAAATATTCGTGGTGTATTAAATCATACGCCTTATAAAAATCTAAGGCCAGCAGTGCAGCGGGTATGTCCGCTTTAGTTTCACAATGCATGAGAAATTCCCTAATATTCCCTAATGCTGTTGTTATGGGAGGAGTCCCTGGATGCCCATGTTGCATGGGATTCAATAATGTATCTACAACCTTATTAAGACGCCGTGCTAAGCACTTAGACAATAATTTTTGATCGGTACAGAGTAACGTAATAGGTCTATAATGGCCACATTCCGTTGAATGCGGTTTTCCTGGGAGCAATATCATCATACCTTCATCTTGTGGTATATAGAGGGTACGACGAAATTCATTGAAAATATCAGCTAACAGGGGGGCAATATGATTCTGGAATTTCGAATAGAGCTCATATCCAAATAGATCGAAACCTCCTGATGTATGTGATGCACCCGCATTGATAGACTGCTTGATTTCATCTACAGTAAAGGGTCTTTCGATTTCTCGTCAACCTCATTTGATTCAATACTCGCTGTGTCAGCATAATAATTCTGTATCATATGAGTAGTGTCATTACCTTGATATAGTTGTGCAAAATATTCGTAAAATATGATATTAACTTCCAAGCCCTTCATATACCCGTCCGTCTTCTGTGATTTTTGCTATAAGTTTTTGATTGTACCTTTGTTTTTCCTGTTTGACGTGTGTTAAATTGAGTTCTTCTTGAATAGTACTTGTTTTAAGCTTGTTCTGTATTATTGTTCGCTGGTGCCGTTTTCTATAAATTGAGAGTATAATAGCCTTGAATTGTTTAATTTCGAGTTGAACTTCCCAACCCTCATCGTACCGCTTATAACATTCTTGCAGTAACCTAGAATAATATTGAATTTGAGCATGTTCATCTAGATAACGCTGTTTCGTGTATCTTTTACAAAAATAAACAAATTGGGGATGTACATAATTGATCCACCAATCAATCAGTAATCCTGTTTGTGGTCGTTTGCTTAGTATCCGTTGCCATGTTTCAAGAAAAAGGTTACAAAATGCCTCTTCTTGTAAAATATAAGGTGCAAAGTGCCAACCATAATTTGCCCGTAAAAATTTAACACTATTTAAATCCACAGTCATGATTAAAATTAGGTGATCACTAATAGATGACGCCACTAAGCGCACATTACGGATGTGAGGAATAAGCGCTGGGGTTACATAAAATTTATCCAAACCAATCGACTGGAATAACCTGGCCGAAAAAAGTATGTCCGGCGGCCTGCGAAAAGAGTTTCCATACATCGTTTAACTCAAATACGTTAATGAAGTCCTTTAAGATTTGGGATGGTCGTGAATTATGTGAAGCATCCTCTAATTCCGTGTATGAGTTAAAATCGCTACCCACTATATGCATTCCTTGCTGTAGTCGTAATGTGCGCATTAGTTCGCCTGTTAAAAATTCTTCCCGGTGTTTACGATTGTTATTACCTGATGGCAAATAAACGGAAGTTAAGGCTATAGTGTCTAGCTGGCCTGTTATTATACGTCGTTCGACCGTATACTGTTGGAGAACATATTTAATATCAGAGTGATATATTATAGCAGTTCCCGTATCCTGAGGCGTAAAATTATTATGGCCACTATACCTATATAAGCCTCATAATTGGCTTGCTTAGTTTCTTGTGTATACAGAAGACTGATATCATACTCGCGTAAAAATTCTTGGAGCGCAGTCTGTTTTATCGGGGACGTTGCATCCTCCAAATTAACTGTGGCGATATTGAAGGTAAACATACTACTCAGAAATATACAAACTGTTAAAAAATACATATCACAGTCCATCAGGTCCTCTGTATTACCTGGTCTGCCATCTTTACACAAAATTACCTTAACTAACCTCAAACTAATATTTTCTACAACAACAAAATTACACGTCGTATGCAAACACCCATGTTTACTTAATAATAGTCCATCTCACTAGAACTGGAACCGTCGGTCCCGGTCGTCTTTTTTGTCCGTTTTGGTTAATCTTTAGATACTCCAATAACACGCAAAGGTTTGTTTTCCGGCCTTGAAGGCTGTGGCGTTAGAAACTTACATTGTGTTTTTGCTTCTACTGTGTTGTGCATCTCCTGTGAATGCACAGCCTCAGGCTCCTGTCCCGTGGCAGACTGTATGCTTTCCTGTTGGGAGGGGTTGGGGAAAGCACCAACTCCATTCCCAGTCTTAACTTCTGCACGTGTCTCTTCGTCGCTAACAGAATTGGTAGGTTCACTAACACTATTGTTATTATCTGCACTGTTGGCTTCTCTGAATTGCTAACAGTATTGTTATTACTTACTCACTTACCTTCATGGTAAAGCTCGGTTGAAATAAATTATCTCGATCTGCGTCCTCCATTACCTGTACAGTTGCTTGCTGTGGAGACACAACTGTCTTCATGCTTCGGGAAGTTTCCTTCTGTTGAACTGGTGTAATGACCTTGACTGATTGTCCTGCTTCCGGCTGTTGTGCTATATCCTTTTGGCTAAGTTGAGCTTTCTCCTGCTATTGAGGGGCTTTTTGTTTATCTTCTTGGGGACTTCCGGGGAGAGATAAGGGTCTTAATTGTACCTCGTTTACTGGGATAGTATCTGCCAAAGTTGCGGGACCATCCTTGATGGGACCTGGAATGAGGGATGTTGGCCCGCGGCGACCAGCTGCCCCAGGCAGGGGAAAGGCTTGATAATCACTAATATCAGGGGTATGATGAACTGTATTCAGATTCACTGCACTTCGCCCTGCTTGCATGACTTGCGGGGCATGTGTTGCCACGCCTGCGTGGGTATTCCGTTTAATCCCCCTCCCCTCTATTCACATTCAGCCAATTTGTGCGTAGGACTATTACATTTCAAACACGTATAGTGGTTAATTGGTATAGTGTACATTGAGTCTATATCCTCCCACATAAATAATCGAGGGGGTATCTTTTTGCAATATAATGAGACATTGTTTTATGCCATTTCGAACGGGGTAGTCATGTTGCGAGTTAAAAAGTTCATCATTGATGCAGATCACGTGCACATATGGCAGAAGGTGCTGTTGAATAACCTCATCGGGGAGTTCAGTGGGACAAATAGACAATCTCACCAAAGTGGGCAATCTATCTGCCATGGCAATGGGTAATTCATGTTGCTCATTTTCATACTGATACGGGACCGTCATCGGATATTTACGGAGTATTTCTTCCACAATCAATGCCTCAGTTATTTTCACACATATTAATTTATCAAAAATATCTAGCTCGATACTTATTACTTGCTGTGGGGGTATCTGTAATACAGTACGAATCCACCGATGTATATCCAAACTACTTGGTCTCAGTGGTAATGGTCGAACAATAATCTGTAGTGTATTCACACGTGTAAACTGCATTATCTTTTATAGTTACTGATCACAATCCTTTTACACAATATAGATAAGCACTGATATTTCCCTGTTCACTGATGTTTTTCATGATGAATCTGCATTTAACCTAGAACTGTCGGGTCTCCCTTTACCCACATGGTTGCTTAGTTAACTGCCATTGTTTCTTTTCCGATATTAAATTCTGGTATCCACGACACTCACTATAAGCAGGAGCTTATTCCTGTTATACTTGAAAACCACTCGAATCAGTCACTGTGTGCTCGTGAAAAGAAAATATACTCTTCTTTCACTCGCGAAATCGAACATACACTGCCACTGACCAACTCACGGAGCTAACACTACGTGTGCCTCGCTCACCGTCTGACAACGTTCGACCATTCGGCCACGAATCAGAGTTGAAATTTTTTTGTTTCGTCGTTGTATTTACAATAGGTAACGTCAGAGTCTGTCAGTATGACGTCGTAGGTGATGACTTCCGCCGTGTTTACTGTCTTAATCCTCAAGTGCCTCTAATAGCTGTTCCTAGATGCCATGGTGTTTCACCGGTGCCTTTTATGGATGCGTCACGGAGCTGTCATGCTAATCTACTGCTTATCTTTCCATGCTCTTTATATTCTGCGAACTTTGCATTAATCCGAGGTCTCTTTCTTGGTGTTACTGTTTTAATGGCTAGCAATGTAATATTTGCTCTAGTTGGAATATGGTAGGAAGGATGTTCCTGTCTCAGCAAAAACACTAAAGAATGAAATGTCTGAATGGAGTGAGGGGAGTTCTGTATGGAGATATAAGCGCAAATTCAGTGGTGATTCGGCAAACAATATTCATACTTTGAAGGTCTGTCCATATCCTTGCGAGGTCCAAGTGGGATCACTAAGGTCCCTCAGTGTTATTTTTTTAATGATTCCGTTGAATAGATTTTACTTACAATGATGTGTCTTGGGCTATGTTAATAGTTTTATATATTGTATTTAACTTGTAAATTATTTTGTATTTATGCTCTTTCTTTACGAGTGACGGGCCCTGGGGGACCTAAATTATCATACTCTATGCGTTCACGCCAACTAAAATTTTGACCTCGGTTTTAAATATAGTGGGTGACCTAAAGTTCCGGACCATAAATTTCGAGAATATTATGAGACCTATTAAGTCGTTGATAAAAGTAATATTGTATTTAACGTGCAAATTGTTTTGTAATTATATTCTGTTTACGAGTTACGGGCCCTGGGGAACCTAAGGTACCCCACTCTATGAGTTCACGCTATCTAAAATTTGGATCTCGCTTTTGAACATAGTGAGTGACCTAAAGTTGCCGACTATAATTATCGAGAAAGTTTAAGACCTAGTAAATCGTTGTAAAGGGTAATATTTAGTAATTTTGTTTTCTTCATTATTTACTCTTTGAATACAACCTCATTCGCGAAATTACACAACACGTAGATATAATGTATTGCAAACGTACTTTCAAAAATCATCTGTTAGCAGTCATATTAGAAGAAACTGTCAGCCTTAAGTACAATTCAGCAATTCGATAATTATGTACACGAAATGAATGTGATAGTTTTGTGCAACAAAAACATATGAATTAAAAATATATGATGGGGTCACTTAGGACCCCCACTTCAACCTTTACGTAATATTTTGGGCTTGACCCTGCGATTGGTATACAAGCAATTTGTGATGTACAAAGTTCCTTCTGTGCGTAGAAAAACATCCTTACCGATAAAACAGATTAGTTTTATGTGATAGAATCTTGAAGAAATATCTTTTCAACAGGTCTAATATGTATTAATAACGAAATGAGCTGACAGACACTGTGAATGCAAAGAATACTGAAGATTTCAAGATTATGTATAGTTCTCGGGTAAAAATAGAGTACTTCCATAATTTTCAAGCTGATTTGCAATATTTACTTGATCTTTTTAGTACATATTTGCGTTTTTAGAGGATATTTTTAAAGTTTTACATAGTTCATGCATAATTTAGCTGTATGTGTACATATCGATCCAATCATAAGATGGAGCTGCTGAAGGGATACCTGCAACAGCACATAGAGAATGGTATACAACTGAAGTATCATAGCATACTAGCAAGTGCAACTAACCCGTGAGGCCACACAAGCAGCTACTCAGACATGTAATATATCATACAAACGCTGTATATCCCTCTGAGGAGTGGCATTTCACGCACGCTATTCATCTCGGCGTAGCTGGACTATGGTCATTGCCGGCGTCAATTTGTCATTCCCCTGTAAAACATGTGCCACTAGTTCTGGATGGGGTTGACGTCTGGCAACCTGGTAGACCAGAGTAAAAAGCGTGTTGTGTTCCCCTAGCGGTATGGGGACGGGCATTGCACTAATGGATTGCCACCTGATCCAGAAATCCTTGGATCATATAATCTGGCTCTTACTGCAAAGTCCATAATGTTCTGGTACACGACATTCAATACTATTACATCAGTATTCTTCTTAGCTGTGATTCTTAACCTCTTTGTTTAATCGAAATAAAAGTAGTTTATCATGTAGGAACTTTCCGAGTTTAAGAATACAAACTGAATCGTACTATCCCAACGTTATTTTCTAGAAAGCAGTAAGCAGAAAATATACGATACGCATAGGACCAGCGTTTAATGTCAAGTAAACCTTTTTCAATTTCTGTACACACCATGGAGATTAGCATTGTACTCTTTAAGATTATACGCTTTCTAGAACAATTACAAATTGTATGAACAATTCTGACACACTGTATTCTGAAGTTTCTCAGACGAAGACAATCTTCTAAGCAGTTTATCTTCTTCATACTTCCATGAGCTTAGACCTAATCAAGTAAATAAGATAAATATACACATGTACTGCCGAAACAAGTTCATGAGAAAGAAAAGAACTTACAATTGCTGCTGAAGCCTTCAACTTTTTTCCCATCATGTCAGATTTTCTGTCCAACATATTTTTGGTCGAGAATTTCCAGTGTCCATCTGAGCACCGATTCCCGACCACGTTCTCCAATATGTATCTGTAACCAGGAACCTTGTATAGTTCCACCATTACATAATTCTGAGATGCAGGATCAAATTTCACAAGATACAGCTGGTCAGTCAACATTGGACGCACTTTGCTAAATGTTTTCTCGACCGGAGCATCCCGAGGTAAAATAGTCACCACATAATGAACAGTGCTGAGCAGCTGGAAGCAAATAAAAAATATTTTTAAATATTAAAGAAAATGATATAGCAACAGTCTTTCCAACGCAATATATATATATATATATATATATATATATATATATATATATATATATATGTATGTATATCATTAAAGACATTCTTAGGGGTAAAGTCGATCAGGGTGGGGTGAAGTCGATCATTACTAAATGCTGTAATTTTGCACTCTAACCACTTCGTGGCTATATTAAATAACGGTTGTACTTTAGTATACGTTTTATTAGGGTATTAGCATTTTTCACAAAGCCACGAAGTTGTGAGAGTGCAAAATTATAGTATTTAGTAAAGACTGACTTCACCCCTGATGACGGTAATTTTAATAAAATAAAATTAGCATAAAAAACAGTGCTATACAGGATACAACGCGAATAAATACAGGATACCGTTATAAAATGGTGTCCACATTTATTATGTTATATATGTATATTTTTTTCGAAACTTTGCTTCTTTTTCATAAATAACTAATTATTAATACCAAGTGGCGTAAATCAAGACCTGCAAAGCAGGCGGGCCAGAAGCTTCAGGGGGCCTGCTTTTATCCTCATCGAAATTTCCATTATATATCCTTGAACGGCCTTCTCAGCAAACATCTAAGTGTTCCTGCATGGTCTCAACTGCATGGTCAGTTCGGAAAAGTATTTATGTCAGTTCCTCATGAGGAATAACTATTGATAAGTGGAACTCGTGAAATGAGAGTCGGATTTCAGAATCAGCTTGCTACAAGTAGACCACAGAAATGTCGTGCAACTTACAAGTTGCATTGTTTGTGACGTATTGTTTCGATCACGTTTCTCATGTGAATGCAATCTACTTCAAACGACTAGCGCTTAAGAATTAACTGGTTGATAGGAAATATTCTAGGTGCTATTGTGTAGTGCATAAAGCCTTTTCATTAATTAATTATGTACAAACCGGAAAAACTTGTGCCAGCAAGAGTGTAGACATCAACATGATCCTCATATTTTTCACGCAGCACAAAATCTAGCAACCACTGTTGTATATTCCCTGAATGAAATTCAGCTATTTAACCGTCGTAGTTTTATCATAACGCTTTAAATATGTATGGATTTTATACTGGGTTGCAAGCACTGATCAGTCAATTCAATGAGTTAGCTATCTATATTTTCTCTGCTTCATACAGCATGAACTTGGTGGGAGTAAAGGCTTCGGCTTCTGCACATCATTGGAATCTTCTTGCATCATCTTAGGAAGAAGTTCATGTTGTGGTCGAGCGTCTGCCTGACACAGAACGGCAGATACATTTTGGTCCTGTACTTGCTCTGATTGAAGGTTTAAGAGGAAATAATAATAAAAAATAAAATTGGATTCTGTATCAGTTGACACTGACCATGTTATTGAACGTAATGGTGGATTCAGAAGAATTTATCAAGAAAATGAAGACGTGGAATAATAATACTTTGAAATGTCATTCTTGAAAGAGTGAACAAAGCAAGTAAAATCCAGAAAAGAGACATGCATCTTACTGTGAAGCTTTTGTAGTTTCTGACTTCGTTGTATAAGATGTTAGAAATTTAGGGAAATAAATTGAAAACTAAGAGTAGGCGTCCAAATTTAGATTATAGTAATGTCAAGAAATGTGAACAAAAGAGAAGTACAAATGTGTATTGATGTATCAAAACAAGACAATTTTCTAAGCAAAAGTAAAATATTCAGGGTGAAAACATTCATCTCTGTTATAGTCTCTTCGATCCCTCACCTGACAAAACGTGCTGAAGCTAATTTATAAATTGAAAACTGTTCCCTTCTATAGTCAATTGAAAACAATTGCTTCCGTTGAGCAAAATAAAAGATGTGAAAACCTGACGACACAAAAATTATAGCTCGCGAAACACTTCCGGAGCTACTGAATTTAGGAAAGAGGAGAGGAATTATCGATGACTGAGGCAGGTTCTCCCGTCAAATTCATTAACTCCATGGGTGTCTCTGGAACACAATTTTCTGCAGATAACGTCTTTCTGCAGATAAAGTCATAAAGTCTTAACCAATGCTTAGTCGATTTTAAAACTTGGTCTGTTCTTACAAGGAGACCGTCAACATTGTCATGCCGAAACCTATCATCAGATTTTTCGTACGTGTCGAATACACCAAAATAACACTCCACACAAAATTTGAGGTGCCAATTCAGAGTGCAAGGGGGTTAAAAAAATTGTCAAAAACCGGAAAATTTTACTGCCATAATATAAATCTAGTTGGCTACACTGGCCGAGTGCCAGGTGGAGTAGGGATGGTCATTAGTGTAATTTTTCCGTAACAGTTATAACAGTAGCTGTTGCGTACAAATAGGTGTTAGGACTCATTTTCATTCATTCTTGCATTGCTTGCTTTACTTGCGATTTGAGTGAGTAGCCAATTGAAACACGTGTTACATTTACCTTACAAGAAAACACGCAATAAAACATGTGTTTCAAATTGGCTACTCAGCCAAATCGCAAGCAACGCAAGACTGAATGCAAATCAGACCTTAAAACTAATACTTCAAACAGCAGTTCTAAAATAACCATCTATAACTTGAAGTTCTTTATTCCCAACTGTAATAATGCAATATAAAAGTACAATTTTAGATTAACTTACTTACGTGTAGCCTGTTGTGTCTGCAGTATTACATGTTACATAAGTTTCCAGCCTCTTTTTTCGAACACTTGCTGTGCAAGCCGCAGAACTCTTACTTGGTTCCACGTTTTATAGATAATGCAATCCCATTACATTACCACTACTGAAGAACACCAACGGCAAGATGTACCATAGTCTTTACTTTTGACCTCAAATAGCCTAATTCGTACCTATCTACCAAATGTAATGGAAACGTATTGGTTGTAGCGCTGATAAGAACAGACACACAGACACGTAACATTATTTGTAATCTATCGGATATACCTCATTAAAAATAATAGAAACAAGTGAGGGGGGAGTTCAGTCAAGCGACTGTGCACATAAGCTACCGCCAGCCTTAAGCAGCGAGTATCCTGTTTATATGATCAATGTTGCGTTCGAAGAATTGCGCTGAGACCTTTTCAACGATACATCAACTACCCTAGTAGTCTCAAAGTTGAAAATAGCCCCCCCACACACACACACCGAAACTCGGGATCCGACCTGTAATCAGGATCAACGATAAGGGTTCTAACTTGTTTTACCGAGACCTTTCCAACGATGTCTCAATCACCTTCATAGCGCTAGTAGCTACAAAGATATAAATTGCCCCCTCTATCTCTGGGACCCACCTACCTCTGGAACAGCCACTGAAATCCCAAAGAATGATACGGGTTTGAACTCGTGTTGCCGAGACCTTTTCAACGACACCTCAAACACCTTTCTAGTCCTAGTAGTTCCAAGGACATAAATTCCCACCCGTATCTCTGGAACCGCCCCTGCAATCTAGAATTATTTGCATCAGTTCATATGCATATTGCTGAAACAGTAAATTTGGCTACATGTTCTTTTCTCCCCACCACTACATGAAAGATAATACTTTTCCTTCTTTTTTAATCATACTCCTTGAAGTTGGAGTTAGAAATGACAAGCGGTTAAGTCAGTCAGAAAATTCTTGATGTGATTTTATTAAAGAAAAGTAACAAAAGAAGTACATTTCAAGAATTTAGCGCAAAAAGCAGAGAATACAAAATTAGGGCCATTGCAGAGTACATTTCTCGGGCCAAACATTTTTCTCTCGACTCGTTTCTGCATTCTCCACGTAGTGAATGCGGTAGTTTCTCTGTTCCAATGTAGCAAATATTAGGAAATAGCGTTCAAATATTGCAAACCTTTCGGAAACAATTAACTTCCCGTTGTTGACCTTAAAGTATTTTGACCAGACGTACCTAGAAATAGTTACTCAGTGTTGTAAAGAACAGGTACACGCCTTGTTACGAAAGGAAATAAAATATTTCCGAAATATTGGATATGTCGATTTTTCCTCTAAGATGTAAGAAATTCTGTGTCATGTACGAACCACATGGGAGTATTCTTTCGACATCACAAAATATTCATAAATATCTGTAATAAAAGAGGAATGGCTTCCTTATATTAATTAGTTACTATGCAGAATTCAAGTTTTGAGCATCAAGAATTATCGAAATTGAACTGGAAGAAGTAGTATTTATGGTGGCGCGAAAAAAACATATAGGTCTCTTAAATTTCCATAAAGTGTTAAATATGACTTCACTGGTACAATTTTTTTCTTGAACTTCCTGAATTGAGATGGAAATAATTGTCAGGAGTATATTCTGTTTCAGTGGGTCCAAATTTATTTTTTACAAGCAGACCTGAGCAATTACTGGTACGTTTGTGATAATGCTGTTTGTATAATTACATTGAATTTATCAAACGAAAGCGACAAACATTCTGGTCCAGAACTTCAAACCCTAGAAACTGCTGACCAGCCCATACAGAATAGTTTTCTGTAGATGTAAACCCACTCTTCTATTATTACGAAGTGAGGGAAGTTGGTTTCACGTCATTGATTACAAAACATTATCTCGTTGTACTGGGGTTGCTCAAATGTTCAATGACGAAAGGGCTGTACGGTGATAATACAAATATGTACAAATTTGCGTCTATTCTAACGTCTATTCCAACATAAACGAAAACTTTTTCTCTTAATCGCGGCAACTAAAACCAAAGATGGATATGGGTTCTCAAGACAGTTCAACGTTTCTAATCGATGATAATAAACTTGTAAGGTTCCACGGAACTGCTGAAAAGCACTCTATCCTTTCGAACGTTGTTTCCTTGCTCAATCGTATATATCTTTTTCTAAGGAATAAACGAAGTTTCCTAAATCTAGAGCACCATGATGTAGCAGAAGATCTTGGAAACCTCTTTCACGTTTCATGTTTTGAATCCTTTTGAACTTCGGCTGCTTTGGTTTCAAGGTTTCTCTGGTGATATTTAGAAAACTGCTCTCACTTATAACGAAATGTCAAGCCATTTTCCTAATTAAACTCTATATTGTTTTTGTTATATTTAACTGATTTTACTATCAGTTCCGGTTCCGAACTGTTATTTTTCGGAATTCGGTTATTATTCCGAACTAGAGGAAGGTCATTTCATAGTAATCCTCGCTTAATTTCTCTTTATACTAACAATAGAACGATGCGAAAGTGTCAATATCCCGATAGCAAACAAGCTATCCACGTGACACACTACAAAGTACAGACGTCCAAGATATTAGGTGCAGGGAACAAGAGTTTCTGGAACCAAAAGGCTAAAAAATGATAGGTGTTTATTAGGCCCTCAAGATGCTGAAAGTGAAAGTAAATATCTTAATGTGCCAGGATCTTACAAATGTCTACGATTTACGAAACGCAACGCCACATGGAGTTCAGGAACACAAACCGAGAATATCTGACGCAGAAGATTCACGAAATAGAGCAAACGGTAAGACAAATAACCTACAAGACCTGTACAAAGGAGCAGACTCATTAAGCAAGGGTTACCAGCCGAGATTAGCCATGACTAGAAACGAACTCGTAGATCTTCAAGTGGATACGACTAAAATTATCGATGTGTGAAAAAGTTCTTTCGACAAATTTCTTACTATAATAACGGAGAAAAACAGAGAAATTTAAAATACATACTGCAGAACCTAGTGAGATCGAGGTCGGAATGTCATTAAAGAAATTGAAAAAATTCAAAAACCAGGAGTAGACAATGTTACAGCCGAATTAATTGAAGCGGGAGTAACGGCACCAATCAGGAACTGCATCAACTGGTAAGTGCTATATGGAAAAGGGAGCTTCCAAAGGAATGGAAAACCTCAATAATTGTTCTGGTTAATAAAAAAGGCGATAAATCTGACTGTAATAATTACCGCGAAATCTCGTTACTCCCAACAGGTTACAAAGCATTGAGTAATATACTGCTAACTTGCCTAAGTGTATATGTAGATGAAATAATTGGAGATCACCAATGTGGATTTAGAAGAAGTAGATCAACTTTCGACCAGATTTCGCCTTAAAACAAATCTTGGAGAATTAATGGAAATACTGTGGGACTGCTCACTAGTTATTCGTTGATTTTAGGAAAGCACATAACTATCAAAAGAAAAAAACTATAAAATACTCTGGTAGGATTTCAAATTCCGAAAATACTTGTTCAGCTAGTGAGGGTGTTTCTTATCGTCACCTTAAGTAGAGTACGGATACGTAATAATATGTCAGATAGTTTCAAGATTCACAATGGATTGAAACAAGGCAATGCCTTGTCACCACTACTGTTTAACTTTGCGTTAGAATATGCGATTTTGAAAATAAAAGAGGACAAAACACTACTATTATTGAATGGATTGAATCAACTGTTTTTATACGCGGATGATGTAGATTTAATAAGGGAAGATACGAATGCACTACAAAGTAACACTGATGAGTGCGATCATATGGTTCTATAGGGAACAGGTAAACCAAATTATATAAAAACAAGCCGAAACACTGAGAAAGATGAAAATGCATGCTTAACAATTTAGAACAAGAACAAAGAGAAAGTAAACATATTTAAATACTTGGGAGCATATGTAACAAACAAAAACGAGGTCATAGAAGAAATAAAAGTTGCTTAGCATCGGGAAACGCATACTTCTACTCAGTAAAGAAACTCTTAACCTCGCGATTAATATCATGAAATTGAAATTAAAAGTTTACAGAACGATTAGCTTTCCGGTAATATTTTACAGTTGTGAAAGTTGCAGCTTAATCCTAGTAGAGTAAATCACGAGTATTTGAAAATAAGGTCTAGAGAAAGATGTTCGGGCCAAATCAGGACGAGATGACTGGGTGGTGGGGGAGTCTCCGTAATGAAGAACTTCACTGACTTTACGACTCACCCGATGTTGTAGGAATAATAAAATCGCAATTACTCAAGTGGGCGGACCATGTAGTTCGGATAGGGGAGAAACGAAGATTATATTACATCGTTGTTGGTAAGCAGGATGTAAAGAGACCTTTGGCAAAACACAGATGATGAAGGGAGTATAATATGATATTATTATATTTTTACCTACCAGTATTCTGCTTATGGGCTCTCTGAGACACATTTTTACAAGTTGAACAAGTTTCTTTGGAATTGCAAATTGTACCAGGAGACTGTATTAGATTTTCCTTTTAATAGAAATATAACCCTTCTTAAAATAAATGAATAGCTAGTGAACAGTCCCATTGTATTCGTATTTCTTCTCTAAGATTTGTCTCAAGGCGAAAATCTGGTCGAACGGGAATCTACTTCTTCTAAATTAACATAGGTGATCTCCAATTATTTCATCTACGTATACACTTAGGTGAGTTAGCAGTATATTACTCAATACTTTGTAACATGTTATGAGTAACAAGATTCAGCGGTAATTATTACAGTCAGAATTATCGCCTTTTTATAAACTGGGACTATTATTGAGATTTTCCATTCCTTTGGAAGCTCCTCCTATATCCATATAGCGTTTATCGATGTATGCAGTTCCTTGATTAGTGCCGTTCCTGCCGCTTTAATTAATTTGGCTGAAATATTCTCCGTTCCTGGTGGTTTGAAAGTTTTTAATTTTTTATCGACATTTCGACCTCGATCTCGCTAGTTTCGGGTATCCACGGTTCTGCGGTAAAGATTTTAAATTCCTCCGTTTGTTCCCCGTTGTGTACATTAAGAGGTTTGTCGAAATAACTTTTACACATCGATAATTTTAGTCGGATCCGCTTAAAAATCTCCGCGTTTATTTATAATCATCCCTAATCCCGGCTTGTAACCTATTCTTAACGAGTTTACACTATTAAATAGATTTCGTAGGTTATTTTTCTTTCCGTTTTCTTCTATCTCCTGAATTATCTCTGTCATAAGTTCTAGCTTTCCGTTTCTGAACCTACGTGTAGCGTTGCGTTTCGAGTTTGGTATTTGATTCGCTTTTATTACTTAGCTATCGCTGCATTGCTTGTTTCCGTTCCTCATGAAGATTAATGCATAATCCACCCAAACCAAGGTTTGTTTTTCTGCTGTTGCTTCTCACCCACAGTCACTTTGCTGCGCCCTTCACTGTGTCACGAATTTATTCCCACATCTTATTTACATCAATTTCATCTTTATTACTACTCTAGTCGGTTAAGATTTCGAACTTATTTGAGTTTTCGAGTTTGTTTTTGCGCTTGGATTATGTAATCGTTTAACTTTGAATTTAAGTTGTTTTCATTTATTGCTTTCTCTGTTTGCGATGCATAACTTTTCCCTAGTTTTTGTTATCACTAACTGATTGTCAGTGTCACCTTCCGCTCCTCTGTTAAGCCTAACGTCCATTATGTTGGTGTGTCTTCTTCTACCTACTAATATGTGATCGATCCGCTTAAGTGTTTTGCTATCCGGAGATACCCGTGTGTATTTGTGTATGTGTTTGTGCTGGAATTATGTGCTCTTTACTTGTAGGTTTTTCGAGATCGCGAAAGTTATCAGTCTTTCTGCATTGTTGGTGATTGTGTGAAGACTATATTTGCCTATAATAGGTCTATATTTTTCCTCCCTCGCTACCTTAGCGTTGAAATTACTAACACAATTTTCGTATTATATTTCAGTAATCGATAAAAACAACCTTTCTAGCTCTTCGTAAAATGTATCTTTGTCGTTATTATTAGCCTGCTCAGTCGGAGCGTAGACATTTGTTAAAACCGTGTTGCACCACCGGGTACGTATCATAACATACGATAGTCTTTCGTTGACGAACTCTATATACTGAACCGGCGAAATGATACTGTTCTTAATGAGAAATCCTGTTCCGAAATCGTCAGACTGTGTTTCCCCATAATAGAAAGTGTACTTGCCCTGTCGGATATCTTGACCCTCCCACCGGACTTGTTGTATCGCTAATATCTCCAGTTGGTACTTCTCGGTCTCGGGTACCGCTACCTGAAGAGCTCCCATTTTGTATAACGATCTTACGGTCTACGTTCCTATTCTTAGGTTCTTCTTAATCCTGTTCTTGGAGCCCCCTGAAGATATCCCTGCCTGGAGATCCGAATGAAGGACTAGTAGTAGAAAATATTAAACAGAAAGTTTAATTCTTGGTTTGCATTTTACCTCACGGTAATATTACCAGAAAGGAAGCCCTCATAGCTGAAATAATAATGTGGTAATATCTTGCTTACAGATAACCTAACGAACCTGCTTGTATACAAGATGTTTTATGAATGCGTACAAAACATTAAAATTTAACCTGAGATTGAACTAAGAAAAAGTTGATAAAAACGGGTCTCAAATATTCTGTTTTTTTTTTAAACTATGCGCTGGCACATGCATTGGGAAAATGAACTTCAGATCGGATTATTTCGAATACGAAAAATCGGGAAGTATGCTTATCTACCAACTGGACTTGAAATTAGCATGTACATTCCTTCTTCTCTTCAACTTCATATCATTTCAGTTGATACATTACGTTTTCTGAATTCAGCCCCCAGTTTTTCATTTCTAATGAATTAGTCAATAATAATATGGGCGATTTTCAGTTCAATAAGTCGTACAGTTCTAAAAGCTGTCAAGGTTCCATGATCCAACCTGGATTCTTCACCGAAGGACCGTGACTCGCGCACTCCCCAGCCGATCAATGGAAATCACCTTTTAACTTACTCCTCATCTGTTACATTATCACTGCCATTCCATTAGGAACCGGCACATTGTCTCGTTTGTGACAAATAAGCTAACTGCTTATAGAACTATAGCTACTCATACTCCTGAGAGTTATGTAATTACCCACGATTTTAAACATTATTCCACATACGAAATTTACTTCGAATATTGACATGCGGTAAACAAATTATTGTTATCTGTCTAGTAATCGCCTCACTTATGCTGTTTTTGATCCATCATTACTTGAAAAAATTTGGAGAATCCCCTGATTCCCTTGCGCCCTGCTTGTATAATTTTCAAATATGTATTTTTTTATAGCTCGGGTGTGAATTTCCCTAACATTTTCTGGCTCGCGTACTCTCCGATTTTTCGTATTTTAAATAATTCGCTCTGAAGTTCATTTTCCATGAATGCGGCAGTTTATTGCACCGAAGGTACTGAATATTCGACATCCTATTTTATCAACTTTTGCTTAGTTCGAACTCAAGTAGTCACTTATATTTTTATGTACTCATTAATCAAACTCCTTGTATTTGTAGCATAGACGAAATATGTTATTTTCAATATTTAAGAAGGAAAAGAAAACACAACAAAATATAATATAAGAAAAATTTCATTAAGTAATAAAGAAACCAAACGGCGTAAGAAAAAATCGCGAAACCATTTACGGTGCACTCTAAAGGAAACTTTCAAAGAACCATTCCTGTATAGAATTTTATGTAGATTAGTTTTTGGAATAACACATTTTGCTCTAAAATGAATTCCAAGCAAAATATTTAAAGAAAATGGCATCAAGTTTCAAAGATGTCGGCCAAATACGGTAGAGGAATAAAAAAACTAACATGTTTTTTATTTGTCTTGTTTAACCTTTCCACAAAATTTTCTACGGGTGCTTAGTTTTCACTACTTAAAGGTTGCAAAGTACAGTACAAAAACCCGTATCACATTAAACCGACTAGCTCATTTAATATTCGAGATATAACAATGGTGGTGGTCTGGATCAGACAATCAGGTAGCGTGCTACCATATTTATCTCAGTCTGTTTTCGCTATCTGTGAAAGTTTTATAGATATTTATTATCGTAACGTGTTGAAAGGAGCAAACTACTTTTTAGAATAACAGCTGTCATTTTTAAATATGACAACAAGTCATAAACACCAGATCACCTTTTACTGAGATCAATCATTATATTCAATTTGAAGCAAGAACAAAGTTTGTATCTCAATTCTCAGATAGTTTATTATCGTTTAAGTAAAATTCAGTATTTTTGCGTAGATAACATAGTGATGACGTCGTCGTAAGTTATCGATGTAATTAATGTTTGGCCAACAAGCGAGAATTCGTTTATTTCGACATGTAAAATACTTAAGTGTTATGATTCTCACCCCCCAGATTGAGGGGACATTGTTATTTTTGCATTTTGCTCTATCTATATTGGCAAACTTGTAATTCGGAAATTAAAAACCCCTTTCAGTAGGCCTACCAGCTGAGGTAGATCTTGAAGTTTTTATTTATTTTTAAAAATTCAAATCTCGCCTTATATGGGAGTTATCGAGAAACTATTTATTGATTCGTAGATTATTCATCAAGAGCTGTTCAACGATACACCACAAGACATATATATATACTCGCTTTGCTTCGCTGGGATCGCTTGCCCCCAAACCCCCGTAGGGGGTTCGCTCCCAACTTCACTGTTTTTGAGAGGATCCAAATCCTCCTTTATCTTAACCAAAATCTCCCTGCAGCACTACACCACCATGGTGTCCATCTGCACCCTCCCACGGGGAGCTGCGCCCCAAAGGGGAGGTTTGTCCCATTTATTGTAACCTACTCTTGGTCATACACCTTCAAAGAAAATTTCGTTTCTCTACCTTCAATGATTTGGAAATTGGGTTTTTGAGGAGGCCGTTTTTGATCCAAGTTGACGACTTTTTTAAAGTTTTCTTATATTGTCGTGACCTACTTGTGATGGTACATATTCAAGTAAACTTTCAATATCCAGTTCAAACGGTGTGCAAAATGGAATTTTGGGCGGTCATTTTGGATCCAAGATGGCGACTATTCCCAAATGTTGTAATATTTCCCTAAACTAGTCGTCACAATGCACTTTTATGCCAAATTTCGTATCTCTAGTGGAAAATAGATTTTTAGGGCCGCCATTTTGGGTCCAAGATGGCGTCTTTGGATACATCATGTAATATTTTAGAAACATACAAGTGATAATGTACCATGTTACCAAATTTGATATTTCTAGCTGCAGCCGTTTATGCTGTGTATTCTATACAACAATGGGTTTGGAGGTCATTTTGGATCCAAGATGGACTTTTTCAACATTTCGTAATATTTTCTTGAACTACAAGCGACAATACACCTTTATGCCAAATTTCGTATCTCTAGCTCAAACAATATCGAAAGTACATTTCTTGCCTCCGCCATTTTGGATCCAAGATGGCGTCTTTGAACTCATTAGGTAACATTTTCGTAATCAAATAGTGATGTTGTACCTTTATGGCAAATTTGATTTCAATAGCCCGAGCCGTTTAGGCTGTGTATTCTATACATCAATGGGTTCGGTGGCCATTTTTATCCAAGATGGCGACCGATTTTGCTCGTTAACGAACTTAACCGAGCTATTAAGCCTAGAAACAATATACAAAAATTGGGTTCAAATGTCTTCAAAATTGTGGCCGCTAGTGTATATATATATATCCACTTCATCTTCTTTGCAGTCTTTATTACATAGCTAGCCGGTCACATAGCTAGACGAACAGATGGAAGGTGGACGACAAATGTACTACAGTGGATTCCTAGAGAAAAGAAACGACCAAGACAACGTCCAAATGTAAGATGTGTAGATGAAATCAAGCGTTTTTCAGGAGCTACATGGATGAGGATATCAGCAGACCGAGATATGTGGAAAGAAAGGGGGGAGGCCTTCATCAAGCAGTGGATAGAAAACGGCTGAATATGATGATGAGGATTATATATATATATATATATATATATATATATATATATATATACTTTGATATCGTACCGATCTCACTCAATAGGTAGAATTTTCTTCGAAATCTACCTAAAAATGCTGCTTCATATATGTTAGACAAAGAAAAGTTACGGTTAATAATGAAGCTCTTCAGTTTTATTCCATCTTAAGAAAACCAATTTTTTTTTTTGCTATTTTAGTTTTAGATAAACGTTTCATTTCTTTCACAATGTCTTACCTTTGACACGAATTTTGAAGTTTCTTCGTCAGGTACAAAGCTTATGAACACCTCCATCTTTGCCATTCGATATTCGTATCTAAAATATCTGCTGTTATCGGTTAAGACGAATCCTTTGATATCATAATTTAGGTCTGCTCTTCGAAAATTGACAGTTATACCTAGTGCTAGAAATTCGTTTTGTAAAGCAAGAAGTCTCTGCACGATGTAGAATTCTGAAAACAAAAAATAAACAATCATGGAGTCATAGTAGCAAGATTTTTGTCTTAAACTACTACGTGCAGGAAACTAAAATATCACAATCACAGTTTTGCCATTTATTAGCTAATTTTCTTATTCAAAAATCATTTTGTCTTTAGAATTCAAACTCCGATTTACTTGCTATGGGTGGTATATTGTAGATAGCAAAAGGAATATTGCCGTCGACCAAATAAGAAAACAGATGATAAATTGGACTAAATGCGTTTTCGTTTCGAGATACAACCCGTCCAAATTCGAGTATAAAATTAACTTCTTACAATTTATTTACTGTATTCCGTTTCGTTTATGTCGTAACAGAAGTGCTTTACAGTTTGTGCAATCATTTTGCTTCTGACTTAAAGAGGTTATATCCGACACCAATAACTGACAAAGTCGAACGACCAATGGAAATTATCATGTCTTATGCCTTGTTTTCTTAATTCAGCTGTGTGGTATGTATCTTCCACCTCAGACTTTGTATATATCTGGTGTAGTAAAAAGTAATCCATTATTTTGCCAATAGATGGCTTCAGTGATCTGTATCTCGCGTTGTATAAGTCCGATCGGGTTCAACG
>JAGDQP010007273.1:40652-68173 GCA_022664845.1 Lepisma saccharinum
TGGAACCATTTGCATAAGGCTGGATACACAAAGAAGCTTGATGTATGGGTGCCACACGAGTTAACGCAAAAAAACCTCATGAACCGAATTCCCATCTGCGAATCTCTGCTGAATCGCAACAAAAGCGACCCATTTCTGAAGCGGTTGGTGACTGGTGATGAAAAGTGGATCACTTACGACAACGTCACGCGAAAACGGTCTTGGTCGATGCGCGGTGCGCCGGCGCAAACGGTGCCCAAGCCAGGATTGACGGCCAGGAAGGTTTTGCTGTGTGTTTGGTGGGATTGGCAGGGAATTATCTACTATGAGCTGCTCCCCTACGGTCAAACCCTTAACTCGGAACTATACTGTCAACAATTGGACCGTCTGAAGGCAGCAATCGCCCAGCTTTGACTAATAGGAGAGGCATTGTGTTCCACCAGGACAACGCCAGGCCACACACATCAATAGTGACTCGCCAGAAGCTCCGGGAGCTTGGTTGGGAGGTTCTTATGCATCCACCTTATAGTCCGGACCTGGCACCGAGTGATTACCATCTGTTCCTGTCCATGGCGAACACGTTTGCTGGTGCAAAATTCGCTTTAAGAGAGGCTTGTGAAAATCGACTGTCTCATTTTTTTGCCAATAGGGACAAGGGCTTCTATGAGAGAGGCATCATGATATTACCTTCCAAATGGCAACACGTCATCGAACAAAACGGCGCATATGTGACCTAAATCGGACCATTCTAACTATGGTAAGTCAAGTCTTCAATATCATGCAAAAATAATGGATTACTTTTTACTACACCAGATATAATATCCATTCTTAGTCTAATTCTTCTCTTTTTTATCGCTTTTTAATTTATATGTATGTGTATTTCGGTAATAAGCTGGCCAGCTCTTAGTTTTAAGTTTGAATGTCTTTTATATTATATTCTATATGACATGATATTCTGTATAATCTATACATAATGTGTAATTAGGGTACTTAGGGAAAGTGCTAGTTTTGAATTTATTATGATAAATATACACTATTTTCCATCTACGGAAAATGAGTTTTAATTTGAAATTCTATGATAAAGCTATATTGTAACTTGTCATGTATACTGTGTATTTATTTATTTTTTCTATTGTAATTTTGTTCTTAGAGAAAATAATTGTGAGAACCACAATGCTCACACAGTGCAACGCATTCCTATTTCAACAAGCCAATCGCGCAGACAGGGCCGGATAGGCATATTCCCCCTAGGCCCGAGCCTATGAGCACAACTTTCTCAGGGGCGCACTTTAAAAAGGAAAATTAGAATTTGTTATTTAAAATATCAGACGGAAACAATATTTAGGTAAACAACCTTAAGAGAGAGAGCCAAACACTGTCACATTTGAACCGCCAGGCCCCCTCGTAAATAACTGACTTCGGGTAATTTAAAGTTAGGTTAATTCACATTATAAATAGTAAAACAAAGATTACAGCTTACCAGGTGTATGCATAAGTAGTTTCCGGTTTACCTAAGAGATGGCGCCAGCAAAAAGTACGCAGCTTATCCATTTGACACATACGTCATTTTGTTCGTCTGACATTAAACTACAAACACACACAAGTTGAGTCCGCCAAACACTAGCGTCTTTGTTTTATCGTTCAGTGATCATGTCGAAGTCTGTGAATTAAAAAGAACATTTGCGGCACGCATTGCTATTCTTATTTAATCAAAAGAAAAAGGCTGTTGAAAGTCATCGTGTGCTGCTAGAAACATGGTGAACACGCTCCATCGATTAGAACATGGGAGACATGGTTTCGACAATTTAAAAGTGGTGATTTCAATGTGAAAGACAGTGCGCGCTCTGATAGACCACAAAACTGCGAAAACGAGCAATTGCAGGTGTTATTGGAGGATGACCCAACTCAAACTCAACAGCTATTGGCAAAAGCATTAAATGTGTCATAAGAAACAATCAGCAGACGTTTACGAGCAATGGGGAAGATTAATAAACTGGGTAAATGGGTCCCACATGATTTGAATGAACGTCAAATGGAAAATCGCAAAGTCACTTGTGAAATGCTGCTTCAACGCCACGAAAGAAAATCCTTTTTGTATCGAATTGTGACTGGTGACGAAAAATGGAAAACCCGAAGAGGAAAAAATCGTAGCTTTCACCTGGCGAAGCCGGTCCTTCAACACCAAGGCCAAATCGCTTCGGCAAGAAGACCATGCTTTGTGTAAGGGTGAGATCAGAGCGGTATTGTGTATTATGAACTCTTGAAGCCCGACGAAACCGTTAATGCACAACACTATCGCCAACAAATGATTCATTTAAATCACGCATTGATCGAAAGACGACCGGAATGGGCCCGAAGACATGGCAAAGTGATTGTGTTACACGACAATGCGCCGTCTCACACAGCAAAACCAGTGAAAGACACCTTGAAATCGCTTGGATGGGACAACCTTCCGCACCCGCCGTACTCCCCAGACCTGACGCCATCTGACTATTACCTCTTTGCATCAATGGGGCACGCGCTCGCAGAGCAGCACTTTAGCAATTTCGAAGACGTTGGAAAATGGCTCAGCGAATGGTTTGCCGCAAAAGACAAGCGGTTTTTCTGGCATGGTATGCATCAATTACCTGAAAGATGGGCGAAATGTGTAGAAGCCGATGGCCAATATTTTGAATAAAACAAAATTAATTTCCCTTGAAAATTACGTGTTTTCTTTACCACAAAAACCGGCAAAAACTTATGCATACACCTGGTATATTAGGAACATTATTTATTCATGTTTTTGTCATTGTACACACTAAAAACCATTATTACATTATTTTTTTAGTTCATAATGATTCGTGGTGTCCTTAAATCCTACAACGTTCATTTAACTGATTTTCCGACGTCATTCAATAATGAAATTTTGCACAGTGACGTAACTCCGGTGACAACACACACATTATTCCATATGTATATATATATATATATATATATATATATAAAAATTATTTTTTTTAACATTACGCATAAATACTAGCCTGCAAACAATTTGGCGTTTGACTGGATTGCAGAACACTTTACGTACTTTTATTAAACAATTCGTACTAAAAGTAAACAAACAAATTTCTTTTTAGAATGCATGGCTTCTAAAAAAAAAGGAAGGGGCGCACCAATTGAAGAATTTATAAAGTGACTGTTCATGAGTGTGCACCTCCTTTTTTTTAATCGTGCATAAACAAAATTATTTTTACTTTTTAGTACGAATTGTTTAAGAAAAGTATGTCTTTAAAAGGTTTTTTATTACTTCTTTAGTGTATGTCACAGATAGGACATCACTGTCGGTTATACCTCTGCTAATGGGTAAGAGGTACTTTGTGTTAAGTATGCATGAAGGCGTAATGTACGCTAATTTTTAGATATGAGAACAAGTAAAGTGTATTTTCGGGTCCGCAATGGACCGTTCGTTCGAATCCTGTTCCTGATCGTTCTGACTGACGTTTCCCTTTAGTTTCTTTGAGTTTCACCAGACAAACATCAGAATGGTACCTTCACAAAATGCCGAGGACTACTCTCCCATACTCTATCCTGGTCTCATCCAAAGATTGATTTAAATATCTTAAAAAATGTTTTTAAAAATCTTAACGTGTCTTTTATGACAGAAGAAACAAGCCTTACTCTTCTTTCTAACTTCACTCTTTATCTTCAGGAGATGAATATTCCCGGAGACGATGTTTAAAATTCAAAGAGCGAATGAGTTTGTAGAGTCGCTTTTGTCCATTCCTAGAGATTTTGTAACTTTGAAGTTGCTAGTTCTTAGGGGCGACGTATTGGCTGGTGGGCCTATTATACTGACTAACAAATTACCGATATATAGACCTACCAGGGTTCAATTCTCTATATCTACGTTTCTTTTTTTCCTACATAAAGAGAAATGGCAAAGAGGAGGAATCAATAAATGTTAAATAGCGAAGAGAGACTATGATAACGTTACCATTCTTTAATTCAAAGTGTTTTTGTATGCCCTTATATGATATAAGTGTTTTGTGTGCTTTGGTTCTGTATTGTAATGGTTAATTTCTAGATTTTTTTTTGAAAATTTATAAATATATCTAGAAAACTTTAAAGTTTTGTACTGTATTTTTTTTTATTTTTCCTCTAGAATGCTTCATAAAATTAGAAAATTTTAGTGTTTTGCATTGTGTTCTATTGTATTCTATTGTAAAAATAGAAAATTGGAATTGTTAATTTTTAGATCTTTTGATTTAAAAAAAAACTTTATAAACGTATTTATAAACTCTATAAAGGAAATTATAGAGCTTGTACTCGTAATTGTTAAAATGGTAAATCTACCATGAAACTGCAAAGTGCCATTTGTGATGTTAGAAAAAGTAAAATCCAGAAACGGCTGAAGCTAGAATTCTTAAAGCTGCATAAAAGCCGTGAACGGAATACAATAACAATATTGTAAATAATAAAGATACATGAGCATGATATTAGCCATCATTTCTTTCTTTAACCACTTAAAAAAATTGGCTATGTTCCTCTCGCCAGTACCATTTCTTTTACTGTCGTAATAGGTCGTAGAGTGTTTGGACCTTAGCGGCATAATTGGGGATGAATCTTGCGCACTAATTTAGCAGGCCTAAGTTACGTTTGAGGCTCTTCAAATTTGTGGATGCAGAGATTTCTTGTATCGTCTGTACCTAATCAGAATCTTTCTGTATACCGCTCGGAAATACCAAAAATCTTAAAACTTTCATGTGACGGATGCGCCCAAGATAATTCGTAAATACTCTACGGTGTTTGACAAGTGCTCACCGTAAGGCTTCTTTACACTCAAAGAGATACATCAGTGGAACTAACAGTGTCCTCAATTTCCGCGGTGATGGGATATTTTCTTGAAACACATGTCCTGCTCTGGGCGAGTCTTCCAATTGACTTCGTTCACCATCCACACCCGCAGGGTCACTTCTACATATACCATCGGCGGCTACAACCTGCAGCGCCATGATACAACTCTCATCTTCCACCTGACTTGAGTCCTTTCGAGCAAGTACCCATTCATGAGCGATTTGGGTCAGGGCACTTTCTCAAGCTCTTAGGTTTCTCTGAACTTATTCAGGTTCACATCTGCATTCACACACCGAAAGACTTATTTTTTTTTGGGGGGGGTCTTTTTCTTGCCGTTGGGTGTAACTCATTCGCCTTCTCTAAGCCTACCTTCAACAATTTTCTTATCAACCTTTCTACTTATCCCGGGCATCGGCTTTCCATCTTTTCATCGATTAACCATGGGCAGTGTCACATCTATTCCACGTATACTCTGGGCAATTTCACCATCCTCAGAATCCATCTTGGCACGACATTCGGTGAGTAGATCTTTCCCTATAATAATATCGTGGTTTAACCCCTTGACGATGAAAACTCGGTTATATCGGTTAATGTTATCTATTACCAGGACTAATAGTACCTTTCACATTAGCTTTCCTAGTTCCGTAGAAATCTATTAAAGTGATATCCCTCCTGGATCTTGCTTGTGGTCGCGATGCGATCCTGCTGACTCTCCTCCATAGTGACTCCGAACAAAGAGTCACCTCAGTTCCCGTATCCACAAGTCCGTACACAGGTGTGTCCAAAATTTTTAGGAGTATAGTACTTGTCTTCATATCCCGTGCTTTAAAAATATCCTTCTTACAATCTTTCTCTTCATACGAGGGCCACTTTTTATATTTTGAGCCTTGGCAACACTGATTGTATTTAGGCCTCATTTGACGTTTCCAGAGAAACGTCTGACATTCTTGACCATAACGTACTTCAAATGTTTTGTCAATAGCTTTATTTGTGTTGTTTACGTTGAATTGAAGATTGCGTGACAACAGAAAAATGGAATTAACTCGTGAACATTTTACTGCGATGATTTTTTACCATTTTCGACGTGGATTATCCAGACAAGAGTGCATCGATCAACTGATTTCCACATTTGGCGATGAAGCCCCATCCTTTGCCACTGTGAAACGCTAGTATAACTATTTTAATCGTGGCCGCCATTCGCTCACTGACGAAATTCGCGAAGGTCGTCCAAAATCAGTTGTTATTCAAGAAAACATTGATGCTGTGCAAAACCTAATACTGTAAGATCGTCATGTGACATACTGTGAGATTGAGGCAACCCTTGGCATTAGTTCCACCAGCATATATAAAATATTGCATGATCATTTAGCTGTGAGAAAGGTTTGTTCTCGTTGGATCCCACATAATTTGACAAAAACTCAAAAAGAAGCTCGCTTCGATTGGTGCACACAAATGCTCAATAAATACAATGGCGGTGCTTCAAAAGACGTATATAAGATTGTAACAGGTGACGAATCATGGATATATGCATATGAGCCGGAACGTAAACAGCAGTCGACTGTATGGGTGTTCCAAGATGAACCAAATCCAACAAAAGTTGTTCGCGCTCGAAGCACATTGAAACAGATGGTCGCCTGTTTTTTGGGGAAAACTGGTCATGTGGCAACTGTGCTTTTAGAGGAACGTAGAATGGTGAACTCTGAATGGTACACAACAATTTGTTTGTTGGAGGTCTTTGGTCAAATACGGAAAACAAACAAGCGCCGTCGGATCATTCTTCATCAAGACAATGCGAGCTGTCACACATCTCGTCTAAAACCGACTACTTGAACACTCAAAAAATCGAATTGATGGGTCATCCGCCGTACAGTCCTGATTTGGCACCCAATGACTTCTTCTTGTTCCCGAATGTAAAGAATAAATTGCGTGGACAACGATTTTCGTCGGCGGAAGAAGCCGTCGATACGTTCAAAAACCATATTATGGAGGTGTCTCAAGAAGATTGGAAAAATGCTTTGACAAATGGTTCGAACGAATGCAAAAGTGTATTGATCATAAAGGAGAGTATTCCGAAAAACAATAAATCAATTTTCAATGACACATTACGGTTTTTTCATTGTTAGGCTCAAAATATAAATAGTGGCCCTCGTATTCATTCAAACAAAATCAATACCATATAATTCTTTTCACACATAAATAATCAATAACATATAATTCCTCTACAATACAACTCTTGTACATTGTTGATCAGGTCCTTGCTTACATTCGAACTAGCAAACTTCTTATCCTGGCCACCGGCCTCTTGGACCCTCAGATTCGGTGAGCACTGTCGTTTTTTGATTCCCTTTGGCAAGGTGTATCATCCTTTTATTAGGCTTCGGCAAGTATCACTACTCAATTTCTTGCCCTTATGCTGTACTTCATCATCTGAATAATATCGGCGTTGCCAGGTTCTATCATTCATTTTGTTCGTAGAGCGTCCCCCTCGATTCCCGCGGAAATTTCTCCCCTTGTGAATCCTTAGGCTCTGTCATTAGTCACCCTCGGATAATTGTAGATGATCGTACTTCTTCAGGGACTTGCATCGCCTGAGTCGGTCCTTTCTTCATGGGTTCTGCATACATCTTCTTTGGAAAAGGTGTCATATCCGGATATTCATAAGCTATAGTGTCAATGTTGCTTAGTGTTTCGAGTACATCAATTAAAGTTAAGTCTTATAAGGTAGCGAAAACCTTATGGACTGATGGAGGCAACAACATGGCAAACTGCGTTTCTGAAATATGTGCGCCAAGATCTCTGATATCATTGTAGCGAGTGATAACTACTGACTGTCATAACTTTTATTATACGGTGAAGATCTGAGTCGCGCAACCTTGGCGCTTGTGACTTCTTCTCAGTGATAATATCGCAAGAACAATTGCCGAAAACCTTTATCATTCCAGAATTTACCCTGATTTGATTTGAACCAAGTGAGTTCAGGTTCTTTAAGAACAAAGGCTACGTTTTGTAGGCCCTGGTAGCTTGGAATACCTACCACCGTTGCCTCAACCCCGAATTGTTGGATAAAAGCTTTCGCAGACATGTAATTTTGGCTGGCACTAAAAGTAAATATCGTAGCTCCGTTAGGCGAATGTGGGCAGTCTTCTTCCCATAATCATCAAATCTTTCCACATTCCTATGGTACCTTTTCTTACTTCCACGCTTCAGGTTTTCTTCCACTACATTTGCATTCTCCGTCCGTACCACCATCCTCGATATGCCAAGAGCTACCATTTCTTTGTCCGAAATAACCGCTTTCGGTTGGGTCTTACCTTTCTTCCTTCCAAATGTTGTCTCCTGGCTTCTTCCCGTGTTCAGCCTTTATAGGTGACTGATCCTCACAGTTACATCCTCGGAGAGGAAATCCACTTATTGCCGGATACTTCTTTCTCCTCTGCCTCGTGGTCTTCGTTCCCGGCAACTTCTCTTCTGGGTTAATAACATCAGAATACTTCCCCGAGGATGATGCTTCCTCCGGGGCGCCGTCGTCTGATGTAGGTGTAAGAGCTATCTCATTCTCCAGCATAGTAACCCGCTATTCTAGCATAACATTCTTATTATTCGAATATGTCCCATACGCCGTCATCTTCTGCTTGAATACGATCATATATTGCTTGTGGTACTTTCTGGTACCTTTCCTCTATTTTCTGCTCTAATGTGGAACGAGTTTGCTCCTTCACTTCGGCTACTTGTTCGTTTCCTATTTCCAAAGCCTTCATTCGATCATCGTTCCTTCAGTAATTCGATATCCTGCTTCTTCAGAGGGATCATATCCTTCATTGCTCTCGTAACATCCTTAACATCTGCGTTTGTCTTCTGAAGATCTAGATTAACTTTCCCCATCTCCTCTTCCAATCTCTGGGCGCTTTAATCCATTCTGTGGGCGCTATGTTCCATTTTATCGTTCATTCTACGGGCATTTTGTTCAATTTTTCATCCATTCTACAAGCATTTTCGTCCAATTTCTCTTCCATATTACTAACATTTTATCCAGGTACTCGCTGCATGATCATCAACCACTTTGCTTCGCAGGTATTTTCCGATTGACTTGCTACCCCATCGTGCTTGGTTTCTACTTTAATCAACCTTTTTGATGCCACTTGCACACATTCCTTGCATTGCCTCATAATTGTTGGCTCCACTTCAAATTCTGTAGTGCCTTGATGGGCTCTATTACAAGCCGGGCACACTATTTGTCACTGGTAGCCCCTCATCTTCTCTTCTCGTTGACCCAATCCATCTTTAAGTTCGTTAGTTTCTGCAGATTCCCGGTGATTCTTAGGATTTTCTGTCGTTTCTTCTATTATGGCCGCCATTCGTCCGTTTCGTAATGTGCCTTCTATCCCTTCTCCAATGCTAACCTTTCCTTCCGCTCCTTGGTTCAGGAGGCTGCTCCCTCCGGTCCCTGTTCGGGTGCCATATGTGATGGTTATGTACTCCCGGCTGAACGCCAGCAACAGTTCTAGAAAGGGCTTCCAACAAGAAACTGCTACAATTTGAGTGGTAATTGCGGTAGAACCACGGAGGGACTTAATGGGTCACGTATCAGCAACGTTCTGCAAAGAAAGGACACGTAGTACTTCTGTACGTAGAAGGATCCAGAAGTCCTGCCGACGTGGATGGAACAGAACAACATTCAAGAAAATGACTTATTCTCTCTATCCTCTCAATGAGAGGTTGAGACCCAGGAATGTATCCTCTAGCGAGAGAGAACAGTCACTACCTCTTGTTTGTATAGTGACCGTTTGGAAGAGGTACTGGTCTATCTGGGGGGGGGGGTAAATTTCCTCTAAGACGATTTCGGAAAGACTACTGAACTTCGCTGTTCGCCTCTAACGGGAGAGGCTGAACTACAGATGGACCTCTCAGTTAGCGGAGGTAAGCATCAATTAGAAAGAACCAACAATTGGATGTCAGAGCACTTTATTTGTTCGTTGGTTCAATGAATCTATTTTCTGCGACAACCTCGATCAGGTTATTCAGGTACGTACAATAACTTACTACATACATTGTCTAAAACCAAGAAAAACACTATAACTGAATGAACATTAAGAAAGAACTATTTCGGTCTCTTGTGTCTTCATATTCTCTTAAACTGCATGTTTGAAACTATTAATCATTAGAAAAATAACTGGGAAAACGAATTACCGAAACTCGCCATGCCAAGCTTCATATCTTGGACTCCAATATAATAGTTCCAGTACGGTACACATGCAACCATGGCTGTTGTAAAGATAATCCAGTTTGCAAATGTACTTGAGACCTATCCGGACCTAAACACATTGATTGTAAATGCATGTTAGTGTATATGGCACTAGCGTTTATACTTAAGCATTGTATGAAATACAGAGTAGAAATATGCGTGGGACCTGGACCTGGTTTATTCATTTTTTTAACCAACTTGGCATGTTGAATCGATTGGGCATTGTTACTGCTTATTACACTTACGTTAGTGCTTCATCCTACGGCCAGTTTCAATAAACAAGCTATGAGTGTAGTTAACTTGTGTTCAATTTACCCCACCCACAGAGATTTTATGCATGAGGACCTTTAGTGTTTGATTCATAAGGGAATCATTAGTGAATGGTAGTGCACATTACACCAACTTTAGCGCTCAATTCTTGAGTAAAATATGGAGATAAAATTGTCAATGAGGCCTCATCAATAAAAGCATTTTGACGCCTTCACACCCAAAGATATTGGATTGTTAGTTCATGATTAGTGCACGTTGATGCTTATGACAATATGTTCGTCCGTGATCGCCTCCCCACTTATAGCACTTACGACGGAATTAGTGTCAATGATTAGTGCACCGTTATTGGTTCCTAATGCCAAAATACAAACATTATTGCTTCACTGATGCAGTTCCTAGAACCAAAAAGTTTGGATGCCATGATGATAGCTCATCTTCCAGCACTGACAAAAATAGTACTAAGGTTTAGTGTATCGTATGCAAGTGAAGCTTTTGTACATATTAAGTAAAAGAGAAGGGAGAATCAAAATAAGTACACAGAGCAACCTTCAAAATCACACTCCATGGACACGGTGTCAAATGTGTCACTTTATTTTACACTCTTGAAGTTGCTGACAGTTGCAGACAGGGATATATGCAGAGGGGGGAGATCCTAAACGTCAGGACTCCACCCCGAAATTAAGACTTTTTCTGAGATTAATATCACTTTTGGTGTATGCTTTTGAAGGTTATCCTCGTGCGTCTTTTGTCCTGTGTGCCTATTGTTATTCTCCATTCTGTTTTACTCACTTTATGGGAAACCCTCACTTATATTTGTGAAGACAAGTACTGCTTCTATCTGCCAAACTATTTACTACACGGTATTGTGGCTTCACAGTCTTTGTCAGCACTGTCAGGTGTGTTCATGTCGATATTTTGAGTAATAAATGTATGTTCAAACTGAAACTGCGGGAGTCATTGCAGTGGCTGTCTTCCACTTGCTACAAACTTTCACGCCCTCTAGAGGACAAACGCGTCCTTACATGGTTGAATTATTAGTTTGCAGGCATTATCAGCATCGAGGTACACACACACACACGTATACATATATATGAAGTCTTGTCAAATAAAATCATATTCGAACCAAAATACTTTCCTTGTGAGTGCTCCACTATCTTACAATGGTACTTCGTTAGAGAAGGTGCTAGTGCCAAACTAATTGTTGACCAAAGTTAAAGTTAATTTAAGAAATTGGAAATTTAATTTAAAATACTCTCGTTAGCCCCTCATTAGTGCCTCCTAGTGCAAAAACCCAATCTTACATAGCGCATGTGGGTTTGTTAGTGTTATCCTTAGTGCACGTTAGTGCTAGAGACCCAGAGTTAGTACTTCATACTTTAAGTGAGTAACATTATTAATTTATATCAATTCAATAATAGCCGTATGTGCATAATCCCTCAATCTTTATTAGTATCAGCATATATCGTCGTAAGGGGAATTCATCATGTGGTTACAGGAACATATCAAAAACCAAAATCATTGCCATGTCGACTACAAGCATTGTTAAACAATCATACATTATATATTCATTGTTACATACAATGAACTACCTAACAATCACCGTCGCTCTAGTAAACCAAGATCACTCTCTTATTCATGGAGTGTATAGCTGGTTTGCTAAGCTCAGTTTGTACTTGACATTCCTTTGTTATCTTCTCTATAGTTTGTACACAGCTATCACTCTTGAATATTTCTGGATGCTTCTGACTTTTTGTTGTTTGTACACAACTATCTGTAACTACCACTTCACCGTTTGTGTTGAAATATTATTTTCAATCTTTAATTGAGGACATTGCCGGAAGAAGGGCAAATAGCGTAGAAACGCATTTTCGGTAAACAGCTTGTAAAGATTTAGGTACCAAGGAGTTTGTGAAAAAAAGATTTATGTCGTTGACACCAGTATAAAGCACATAGAATCAGATTTGAAAACTGTTAACTAATCTCATAAAATTCAATGTCTGCGTGAAAATAGAGTGAAAATTGTGTATGCATATTATGTGCCCTATTTCCGGAAATCAAAGATTTCGTTGTGACAGCCTAATTGGGTGGGGCTAGAAAAACGAAATTTGGTATGATATTACATTATCACCATTACGTTACGAAAATATTACAAAGTGTCTCTAAAGACGCCATCTTGGATCCAAAATAGTGGGTTCCAAACATTAATTTTCAGCTAGAGATACAAAATTTGGCATAAAAGTGTATTATAAAGAGTAGTTCAGCAAAATATTGCATTTTGAAAAAGTCACCATCTTGGATTCAAAATGGCCGCCAAAAACATTTTCAATCCCGTTTGAGCTAGAGATACGAAATTTCGCATAAAGTTGTATTATCAAGAGTAGTTAAGGAAAACATTAAAACATTTTGAAAGCGTAGCCATCTTTGGATCCAAAGTGGCTGCCCAAAAACATTTTAAACACCGTTCTAGCTATGGCACTAATTTCTAGCATTCACTTTGAATCGAAAATATATATTTTTGGCGGTGAATTCACTTATTTTTGTGTGTGATCTGACTCGACCAATCTTTCTGTCGCACTGTGTAAATGATTGGCCTCTGACGGAAAACATGTGAAGAACTTCTACATACAACACATTGCTGAACAATGAACAAAACTTGATCATTGTCGAGTTAAGGTTTTGTCCGCCAGCAGGGTCCGAAAACAAGACGACAGTTTTCACTTGCGGAAAATGTTCTACATATTTCTTTCTACCAAGCTAACGAATGCTGACTTGAAATTTGCAGGACATGTAAAAAAGAACATGGCGGAGCATTTAAAGAAATTGCCGGAAAAAGTGCACATGGGCCTATGTGCCCTTCTTCGGGCAAAGTCCCCAATTGATCTTGATTTTTAATGGAAAGATCATTATCTTCATTGTTCTGATTCCGGTTTCCACAACTCAATGTATCAGACACTTCCACTGAAGCTCTGTATAATGTGTCTATTCCATTCATGAACAGTTTGTCCAATTCAGCTTCCGCCAGATATCCGGTGTACACACCTGATTTTGTTTTAAGCATATGGTAGAATCTCTGGGCCCTGAATGTATTGTACACTTCTAGTTATGCTTCCTACAACATCTGGCATAAACGACACTGCGTTTTGGGCTGGACATTTATTTATCATTTTATGAATTAAGCTACATCTTTTGCAGTGTCTATTTGATTTATACCATATATAATCAGAATCGTCTTTACATCTCTTACTATATTTCATTCAGTGATTCTGGGGCAGTTGAAAATCCGCATATAGGTCTTTGTCCACCTTATTCTGTTGTCGTGCATTGGTTCATACCTCAAAATTCGATTAATTGCCTTATTTAATGTTATATTTCGTTCGCCAATAAATGTACCTTGTAATTCTGAATTAGTGAGTCCAAGTATACATTGGTTAAGGATCAACTTCGATATGAGTTTCGAAAGAGCAAAACGATGCTTGTGTCTTCAATCTCGCTACAAAATCCAAAATTATTTGTCCAGATTCTTGTTTCAATCGAGTATTTTTTTTCTATTCTTCTTAATATCTTCCATTCATGCAACAATTTTTACTTTATATTCCAGAGTCTGGGCAAACTCCGACATGGGCAAAGGGCGACTCCTTTATCATGAAGTTCTGAGCAATTTCTTTCAGATTTTGAAAACTCTTTCTTTTTTTGTCTCCTCCTTTTCAACCATCTCTTCTATATTTTTCTGAACAACTTCCCCAGGTATATAAAGAAAACATTTTACATTTCACAATCTCATTATCGTCTCAAATTACAACTTTCATGGTAGCTGTAGGGAGGTATGACCAACAATTAAGAATTTTTTGCAAAATTTCAAGATGTCCTGTTTTGAGAAATTCAAACCTTATAATTTTCGAGATACAAAATTTTGTACAACCCTGTCACGGGAAGCTTATTACAAGAGCTTTAAAATGAGTCCTCTCCGAGCTCTCTAGCACCAACTACTGCTTAGTAATAATAAAATCTGAAAATTAAAATGCGACTTTTTGTGATTTTTCAACTTCCATAAACTGAAAACCAGTGAATCAAAAAATCTTAAATAAATTATTTTTAATATTCTCAACGGTTAATTTCAATATACAAAAATCGTTGAAATCTGAGGTGAGATAGAATTTTGTTAAAAAGTGTGTGAATTTCACATGGAATGACCCACATGCATTCGTTAGTGCACTGTTAGTGCACATGACACTAACGATAGTGCACCAATGGGAACAAATAGAAAAGTGATAAACTAAGGGGGTCAATTTGACGTTAAGTTGGCCCCCCATAAACTATCATAAAGCTTTCGCCGACACAGGGTACCCAACCTCCAACACAAATCTAACGTAGACATTTTGAATTATCTTGTGTGGTACCCTGTGTCACAGCATAAGTGGCTGTGTACTTCTGTTTAAAAAAAAAGATGAAAATAATCCCATTGAAATACCATAATGATATTTGGCACATATATTCTAATCTGAAGCACATTAAACATAATTTAAAAAAAACGATTTTAAGTTTTTCGAAAAACAAGTTTTGCTATAATTTTGTAAAATATAAAGATTGATCTAACAAAGTCAAGTAATATATCAATTTACAGCTCTTGAAATTCTGAAACGAATGGTACAAGTTTCAGCTGTCTAGAGCAAATAGTTTCTGAGTTTCGGGCTTTAAATGGTTTCAAAACGGGTCAAAAATCATTCGATTTTCTTATTATTAACAATTTATATCTCAAAAACGAAAAGTGACAAAAGCATGAAATGTTGTACTTTTCATCCTTACTAATAGTACTACTTATGTACAAAAAAATCATATTTCCGAGATTTCAAGTTCCAAACCATTAGTTGATTCGATACGGAATGACCCCTATGTCCCGTCGACATCTTTCAAAACAGGAACTACGAGGCTACAAAGATAGTTGAAGTGTCGTTGAAAAGATATCGTTGACACGAGTTCAAATCCGTATAGATCATCCAGGTTGGACCAGGGTATTGGTATGCCCGAAGCTGAAGGTATCACTTCCAGCTATAGTAACTTTCATCTAAGAAATCACTACGACTACGAAGGTGCGTGAGCTGTCGTTGGTAAGGTATCAACCAAACGAGTTCAACCCCGTAGAGATCATCTATAAATAGATCGAATGAGTAGGTTCCGAGAAATGGAGTTTCCATTTTACGCCGGTAAATTCCAACTCAGGAGCTATACTAGGGCTACAAAGGTGGTTGTGGTTGAGATGACGTTGAAAAGGTCTGGGTGAAACGAGTACAAACCTGCATAGGTCATCCAATTAGGACGCCCGGTGCTGAATCCTGAAGGTAACACAGGCAAAGTCCCGCGACTGAGTTCCGACTTATTTGTTTCTTTACACATAGAATAGTATTTTTAAGAACGTTAGATCATCTCCATCTTCTCTAAAGTGCTGTTTAGTATTGCAAAAATCATTCTATGTTTTTGAAGTAAATGGTGTAAAAAGAGACCCTATATTCAAACTATATTTGAATATATACAGTTTGACTTTGTGACGTATACTTTACAGTTTTTTTACGGGATCAGGCTAGTAATGGCTGAAGTAAATGGAATAATGTCAACACAAGTGAAAGACTATCAGGAGGAAGAAAGTATGGGAATGAAAATTAGCAGAAGAATATACATTTCTGCATTTATCTGTCCTCGAATCAATATCCAACATATTTATATTATTGTTGAAAGAAGACAGGAAACAGTTTGGCATTCATAACTTCACTACTTATATGACTTTTAATCATATTTTTAAAGTAAATATCATATGTTAAATAAATTATCATAAAACTCCATCCATTATAAAAGAAAAACATAAGTGAAAACATTAAATTAATTTTATCGACATTCATAAAAAAAGCTTCAAGTCTCGATTGCGACGAGAGTCTCGGTCTCGTTTCGAGGAACAAGTCTCTGTCTCGTTTTGAGCTTCGAGTGATAAGTCTCGGTCTTGGTCTCGTCGCGAGTAAGTCTAGATGCATAGTGCCTCGGTCTTGTCTTGATTCCTAGACCTTAACCTCAGTTTGGTCTTGGACTCGAAAGACCAGTCTCGGTCTCGGTGCCATACTTACCTGGAATCTATTGCGTAGTGTCTGCTAATACGTTGAAAGTGGAGAGGATTATTTCTCCTCAATTTTGAGCGGAGTTAATATGATAAGCAAGATGTTAGAATGTGAATAAAATAGAATGTAGATTCTATGCATGGCAAAGCATTCCTTTTTCTTACAGGGATTTATTTCGTATTTATTATAAATATCCCAGAAGAAAGGGAAAGGAAGTTGCTAATCACGAAAAGGCGCAATGTAGTCGGAGATACGCCTGGCTTTGGGATATTGTGTGCTGAGACCGCAAGGGCTGAAACACACCACTGAATCTTATAAGGGGCCGCAGTGACTCAAATTTAGAGCGCTCACTCCTGGCCTGGTGCATGAGGGACCTCGGTTGGATCCTGCTCGTGCCATGTGTGTTTTGTTGTGGACAAATACCATGCGCGTGGATACTCTCGGGATTTTCCTGTTCCCTTCTGCTTTCTTCTGATCTTCATTCCATTACCTTTCCTATTTAACTATTCTAAGCCAAAGTTGCCTAAGAGCCATAAAACAAATTCAAATTGAATGCTTATAAACTAACACTAACGCCCGATTGCAAAGACGTATACGTAATGGTTTTAGGCTAAAGTGGTGCATTCCAAATAAATGTTTAAGCCTAAACTTACCTTAGACTAACAAGCAAACACACTCTTGGGACAGAAAAGGTCTATATATTTTCCTTGAGTCTAATTAGAATGTCAAAGTATGTACGCATGCAAATTTTGGCCACTCGAGTGCAGTTACTTTGGGAGATATCGACGTTATAAAAGTCAAATTCTGTCTGTGGAACGTGATTGAAGAGTATGGAAATATGTTGTATGGAGATCGGATCAAAAAATATCTAGCTGGGCCTCGGAGCCCGCGAAAATTTTTAGTTTAAAAAACGGCCAAAAACACTTGTCGAATAAAACATAACAAAGTCTAAGCCGGCCGGGTAGCTGTGTGGTCTGAGGCGTTAGGCCAAGGGCTCGAAGATCCCGGGTTCGAGTCCCGGCAGGGGCATGTGAGTGGATTTTAACTGACTGTAAATGGGCGAACCTTGACGGGCCGTAGTCAAAAGTTACTAGACTGACCCATATAAAATAAAGTTTCATTTCATAACCACTTGTGTATTGTTCTAGGCTTACACGCTAAAAACAAGTATGGTTACACTAACCATGTAACGCGATCTTTTATAGCTAATTTTGGGACAGCAATACTATGGGTTGCAAATACCATACAAGAATTGTTAATCGTGTATTGTCATTATGACAATACATTTGGTTAGGTGTATTGTCATAATTACAATACTGTTAACAATATTGTATGGTCAAATTCTTGTTTCTAGTTAAATTAACAAGATATTTTGTAGGATAATAGTTAATTATACAATACTGTATAGTTGGTGGAATCATGTCTGACCATACTATATAGTTACACATAAACTTTACAAATATTGTTAGCAATTGATATTTTATTGCTGTTGTGACCATATGTAATGCTAAATGGCCTCCGGACAAAGTAGAATCTATTTCAACATAACATTGCAAGAAAATACAAATTTCTTGTTGGCAAAGTTTGGTTTCACTGTTAGTATACGACTATTACATTAACCATATTGGAGGTATAAATTTTAGCAATACATTATGACTGAAACATCTTTCATTACATTCAAGAATAATACCGTACGAATAAATCATTAGCAGTAATCGTTGATTACAAATTACGATTCCATAATTATCACTATTCTTGTTGTCTGGCGTTTAGAAATTGTAGCTATCGCAATGTCATCTCTTGAGAAGCGTTTTATTACATGAGCATAACATTACTACACATTGCGAAATTATTTCACATTACGTAAAATTGTATAAAACATTTATTCTTCGTAATCATAACAAGAATACTCATGTCATAATCTAACATGAGGCCATAACAAATCCTTCGTCAGCCTTAGCTACATTTTCTTATTTCTATCGATTTGAACAAACAATATGGCTTCCAAGCACACAGATTTCCAGAAAAAAATATTGTAATATTAACTATACTTTTTGTCATTTTCTGCGCATGCGCATGCAACAACCATACAGTATGGTTCGAACAGCAAGAAATATATTGTCAAACTTGTAGGTCAGGAAGGAATATATTAAAATCAACCATACGCATGATTTTCCCAGCAATATAAAAGTTAACTATGCTTGTTTATAGGAACCACAACTATACAACAATACGAGATATAGTCAACTTAGCACAAGGGTATCGTTACCGTAGCATGGTTACGATAACTATAAAAATTAGCAATGCAATTAGAGTTGGATTTACCAGGGCTTTTTACAGTGTAACGTGATTAAAACTAACATCATTTCGGAGTTTACATAAAGTATGCAAGCGTCAGTAGCATCTTTCTGTCTTCAATAGCACGTACCTATCTATTTCATGCATTCTAATTCAAGTCTCATTTACTTGCATCCTTAATTTCTCACTGCTCATAATCACCAAAATATAAAATCTACAGCATCACAACATTAAATCATTGTTGCAAGAAAATTCTTAATGTTGGCAAACAACCACATATTAACACAGAATTAATAAAACACGGAAATATCAGAAACTCCGCCTAGAGAGGCGAACGTGCTCTCTGAGGATCTTTCAAGGGAAGCAATAATGTTAGTTAATTTTCAAAATTCTTTCTCGATCTGCTGTATGATTTCTAGCCAGTGATTTAGTCATCCCCCGTGAGGGTATCACTCCCCCTTCCCAAGTTCTCGAGGAAACCGCTAACTTTAAATTTTTACGCTCCAAAATAGAAACTATGCAAGATTCCACTTATACCCTCCCAATTTTGTCATTACACCCCCTAACTGAAGATCGTGGCTTAATAATTGTCTCTAGTGATGCATCAATGATGGTATTTTCTACTATTTTCCCCCATTCCAATGGTTGTAAGATGAACACTCAACACGATAACACGAGTAAAATTATTTTGTTTAATTAATTATTTTGTTCCAACTCGTTGAATATAATATGTCAGGAATTTAAATTAACACGTTTAGTCTCCTGCAATGCTGGTAATTCGATAACCATAATCCAAAGACAAACTTAGAGCACAGGTTTCCAATCCCCTTAAAAAATATATATAATTAAACTGATATTTTACGCGTCCATACCTTCCCAGGTAATTCCACAGCAGCACTGTTGTGTAATTGCATAATAAAACATATAGAAGACATTTGCGTATAGTGTCATACGCCATCAGTAATCAGGAGGAAGATCAGTGAGAGGAACTAATAATCCACATATGCAATGTAAAACATCATGCCAGCTACTTCCATTCTTCTGACATTTCAAATAAATTTGGCATATTGCTGCTCGTTCTCGAATGAACCCTAGAATTACCTTCAATAGACTTATTATTCTCTTGCTTGTCCTCTCTAAAATTTATCCTGAATGCGATCGATTCTTTTTCTCAATAACCCCCTGAATTTATGAAAGTCAGATATGCAATGTGGATTGACTTTAACAGTAAAACCTCAAAGGGCAACTAGTTTCAAAACATAATTTTACCACACTATGATTTCTTTACATCTAAATAGAAAACTTTCGTAAACTTTATTTTGTATGGGCAATTCTAGTTACTTTTGACTTCGTCCCGTCACAATTACAGTGTAAAAGCACTACTATTTAAAATCCACAAGCCTACTTGCCTCTGTCGGAAAGCGAACCTGAAACTTCGAAAACTTTGGTAATCTTAAATTTATATGGACCAGTCTAGTAACTCTGGACTTCAGCCCGTCATGATTGGTCAATTTACAGCCTACTTAAAATCCACCAACACCTATGTCTCTGCCGGGACTCGAACCCGGGACCTTCGAGTCATTGACCTAACACAGCACGGCTACCCTGTCCGCTCCGCAACCTTCGGATCGCTGGACTAACGCCTCACACCACATGGCTGCCTGATCGTCACATCTAAATAGACTTACAGTAACTATTAATATATTATACTAACTTTTAGTATAGTAACTAATAACATCTTACCTTCTTCCCAGCTTGTCCCGTCCATTATATGCATTATAACGAACTGTTTCATCTTCCAACATCGACTGAGTCCAAGTAGAAGATCTTTCAAATCATTTCGAACGAACGATACGACTGAAGAAATTTTGGAACAGAAGATTAGATTCCATTGATGGAAACAAACGCTCAAAACAAAAACCTTGAAACAGCTCCTCCACATTCTAAAGATTCTTTGCCTTTCAAAAGAATTAAACAAATTTAAAATTAACATTGATATAATTATAACCAGGCCTTGTATCCATTTAGTAATTCATTATAGTCATCTGAATGATTCTCACTTAACTTTAACAAAATAGAAAACTAAGATAGTTTCGATACGAATAGTGCCGAGCCGCGGTGGTGCAGCAGTAGGTTGCTCACCTACAGTGCATGAGGTTCTCAATTTGGTCTCTGCTCGTGTCATGTGAGTTTTGGCATGGACAATCATCGTTTTGTTAGGTTCTTTAGTTTCCTCCCACTGTGTTCATTCAGTCAATTCACCGAAACGTGGACACTCACAGCACTTTACTATTATGTCGAAAATGTGTACCAAGTTTGCTGATGAAACGTCGAAAAGTATAGAATCATTTTGAGAAATTCATTTTTAAAAGGTGGCATCACTGACAAATGGGGCCTTAATATCGGACCCGGAAAAATTCTACGACCTGGCTCAGCGCCTAGCCCAGATAACATACCAGCTTATGACAAGGTTCTCAGTCACTTTTGACAGTGTTTTGAAATCAGCAAACAAGCATGAAACGCGCTTGTTAGAATAACATTCTTGCTGGTTGTTATAACAGGCCTATTCCACCTTTAAGTTAAGCTTGTTGCAACAAGTAGATATGCTAGGAAGCTTAAAAAATTTTGAACTTTTCGTCCTTGCACTTCCGCTATCGTCTCAGAGCGTTAAAATCCCATGGTGTGTGGATATTTTAACTTCTCTTTTTTTAAAGAAGAAAGAACTTTAGTTTTTTCTCTTGGTACTTCTAAATAATTCCTCCCTTTTGATTCATTTTGCATTTCACAACAGTTTACTAAATCCAAAGAATGTAGTTAAAAAACGTTAGAAGAAAATTTTTTATTAGCAAATTAAACATTAACTAACTCCGCCCTCTGTTGCTTCATTGTCTACGCTGATAGTTGCACATGTTTAGTTTTGAGAGTTAGCTAGGCGTAGTGAAAATGCTGTGTTAAAGGAAAGTAACACAGGTTACATAAAACTTCTATACGCTCCGTGCTTAAAGTCTATATGTAATGAAAATACCCTCTACCTACATGTCACTGAATTCCATAAAATAAATATCAATGTCTGATTTGATGAGATACATAGCTGATGTTCATTCTCAAGAGATACTCCAGCAGCGTAGTGGTTAAAGTGACGTACAGACAGCAACTCACAAGATTCCAGATTCAAATCAAGCCTCTGACAAGTGCGAAATTTTTTAACTGTACCTCCAGATGAGCGAATAAGAAGCGTAATGTAATAAATACAGATTGTAGGCAAGATCACACCTTTCCTAAAGCTACTGTAAAAATGTACGTAATTCCGTTTATTAAATCTTCCTTGAAACCTACACCCAATTCTTATCTTTTCAAGACTATTTCAACGTTGGTTCTTGTAAACTATACTGCTTGATACAATCTTGTTTAAACCTTCTTAACTTCATTTTCTAAGCTTACATTCAATTGTCACACTTGCCAAGACAAGCTTGATTCACTTTTGAGTAAGGTGAAAATTGCTATGTGGGTAAGGAACACATATGCCATATTCGGTGGAAATCAATATACACATATAGATTTGTATAAGAAACATACATACAGACAGACAGACAGGTAAAGTTTCAAGTTTAATTATATAGATAACAGAAGAAGGCTTACCTTTTCTCTAACAATTCTGAATATTTTGCAAGTAGTAGTGGGTAGATATCAAGCACGTAATCGTGGAGTCCTGTCCCCTCTAGAACAATTGCAAACCTCCCCTCGCTACATCTTAAGCGTAAAAATAAAAAAAAACACTTTAAAACAAATGTGTATGTAAACGTTGTTGCATTAATGTTTACCTTCAGTCAAAGAAAAAGGTATGTTGGTAACACAGCACTGATTATTTTTATTTAGTTTATATTTATGGGTCCGACACCCAGCTATACCTAAATCGTTACGCATGGAAGTGACTGGAAATGACAGGCTCAGGCCATTGGTGCCTGTATAGTCCATAGCCCCTATATCCATGTCATTTATCACCTGTTTTAACTATATTTCAAACTTACTATCAATCAACTAAGTATAAACTGAATATTGGTTTGCAAAACACAAAATATTTCTGATCAGGTAATCAAACAAAAATATAGAAATTACTACACAACCATCAGAATTGTTACAGTTCAATTCGTTCAATGATTCAAGCTGTACAATTTTGAACACAGTTTACTTTAAGTCAAGTTCACTTCACTTGTATCCGTTGGGTTGCAGGGTCGACATATAGTACAGCAGTTTATATAGTTTAAGGAACATATCTAGTTTAGCAGTGCAATTTAGACAGCCTTATTTCGAGTGCTAACAACTGAATTGAATTTTATTTATGGCCTTTAGTCATATATGGCTCAGGTCGGGATGGGGAGGTGACAGGATTTGGGAAAGTGTCGGGAAGGTGTCAGCCAGTGCACCTGGGGTAACTCAGTGACCCCGTTTCGTAAAGCAAGGTTTAACAGGAATTGATTAACACGATTCATTTGATTCTCTTCGTAGCTACAAGTTGGTTGGTATTATCTGTATAAAATGAACACCATTGATTACTTTTCTACTGTTCAAAACTTGTGCGTCAGAAGACCTCAACGTAGTGAATGCCGAGGTTATAAGTGAGAAATTAAAACCAACCTAGTTTAGTTCTGTAAAACTTTGTAACTTTATTTTATATGGGCCATTTTTAGTAGCTTTCACTTCGGTCCATCACGATTTTGAATGCGATACTAGTTAAAATTCACATTCATGCCCCACCCGGGATTCGAACCGGGGACCTTCGAGTCGTTGGCTTAGCGCCCCAACCCACACGGCTACAGGTCGGTGTAAACAAAAGTCATAGTAGCTAATAGGAAAATTCAGTACTTTTGCATGACAACACTATAAACCATAGAACAGCTCTTTCTCCTAGGCATTATCGTGTTCGTGGGTTTTCTCGGGGTTCTTCCGTTTCCTCCCACTTTCTTCATTCCACCAATTCATCCCATCAGTATCCATACGGCCTGAGCCATAGTTGCCTAAAAACCTTAAAATAAAATTCAAATTCGTAGGCATTATCTCCATTGCTTAATCCATTTCTAAAGTAAATATGAACTGAGGTCCTTCATTGAGTAAAGCAGAAACGAATGGTTGAACACTACGCTATAACTGTAAAACTTTCTACACTTTACACTATAAAATGTATAATGTGTGCTACTTTCTCCTACTATGTTCTGTTTATTGAGGTGTTAAAATTCACTTAAGTTCCGATCATTTCCATCTCTATCTAATTCATCATACAAAATACAAAATTATCTCATATTTAGTATTAACAAAGTAAATATCAAAAATAAATTAATAGTAACCAGAACCAAATGGAAAAGAATTAAATATGGTAATGGGAATGAATCTGGACATTTAGACCGAACTGTTTACTCAAATTGAACTAGCTCCCTAGATGTAGTGGAGTGCTTGTTTAGAACAAAGTACGGTACCTAGTTAAGACAATATTGATACATACCAACCTAAGCTGAAAACTGCACAGAAAATTTTAAAAGAAGCTCACTTAAAGAGTCATAATATATAAGCCTTATAATAAAACATAATTTGGAAACGGCCTTCTCCCCATTACAGAAAATAAAATTGTGAAAATAAGAATATGTCGATTTCCTTTCTTTAAAAAAAAAAAAAATAATAAGAAATCGCAGTAAGTTTTTAATTATTTGCACTGCCCGTTAGTCACTAATGAACACGCGTAGAATAAAGTGTAATTGCAATGGAGAAACTGTAGGCAGTACATAAATAAACGTGGCAAGCTTGACGTTGCTCTGAGTTCTCAACCCTTCTGCAAATTGTGGGCTATTTTAATGTTGTTAGCACAAACATATCAAGTCAACTGCTTATAAACTACGAGAAGAGAAATTAGTATTTTCAAATTAAGCATTTTTGTTTTCTCATCCGAAGAAAAGCTTTGATAAATTTCTGTACACCCTCTAATTGCCGTGCTCTTGTCGTTGTTCACATCTTATATATGTTTGAAACCTCAATTTAGAAATGTTTTTCCTCACTTGCGGTTTCCCGGGGGATAAAAATTCTGGAAACGAACTAAAAAAACTAGGAAAAAACTTACTATTTGTCAAAATGTATTTGCCAACACTGATGCTAATAGGAAAGAACTTATTTCGTTTAGATTGATTAAAAAAAAGTAATAATGCGCTGAACAAACTCAAAATTACGAATAAATTTAATAAAATATGGAAAGAAGTAGGAACACATACTTCAAGGCATCCCCATAATAATACCATAAACTGAAAGCAAGAAAGTCTACATTAATAAGGTACACATAGAAAGTCAATATTAGCACGTAGGTGGAGTGATGGAATTACATTTTCTGTGACCAGTTAAATACTTGCAATTCCCGCGAAAAGTTACCGGAAAAACAGCACAATTACTAACGAGTTACCTTAAGTATGCTAATAAGCGAGCTAAATCAGTCGAGATCCTATTTCCACAAATATCTGCTTCTACAGATTTGCGTACTTTCCTTGGAAGCTGTGCACTAACAAATATCACGTTAGCGAAGCTATATTACGTCATTTGCAAAGAAGCCTCGCTTAATTTTAACGCCTGTTAGTCAAAAAACTACCATTTGCAAGTATACATTCAAAGAAACATTTAAATTCTTTTGAGGGCAGGACTACTATTATTTCTACCTATTAACTAATCGCCCTGGAATTCTTATACGTTTACAATGACCACTTAGACTGCAAGATACGTATACAGGTAGTAAGCGTAATATTGAATTATAGCTTTACAATATTAGAACGTCTTACTTAAAAATAAAAGCTTACCAACAAATACCATTCTACACTATTTCGTATTCAGCTTGCTTCACCTACACATGAAATGTATCCCATTCAACCTTTCAAATATACAAGAGCCGTTTATTGAACAGGTACAATAACACACTGACACGAAGCTCTCAACCTGAAGAAACATTTCCATTATCGGAGAAAAAAGAAATAAATCATGAAACGCAAACACAGTGCATCGGAAACTTATACGATTATTCGTTAGCAAGGGTAATGCTTGTACAGATATATATATATATATATATATATATATATATATATATATATATATATATATATATATATATATATATATGTGGGGAGGGGGGTAAGCTTTTAAGATATACATGCATAAGCCATTATTTACTTGAAATCTGTTAATGGAGTATAGTGTAATATCCGCGATCAATAGTAAATACAGCCATTGCTGATGCCTTGAAGCTTTCAACAAATCACCTACAGTCACGGAAATGTGTTCTGTAAAATGAGTAATTGAATAAATATTTAGTTCCACCTGCAAACGGAACATTATTTCTAGTAATTTAGAAGCAAAATCAGAATTTCTGCTTCCTCTGAAAATGACCGTGTACTTGTATCTACTAGAAACGCATAACAGTCCACTGCTTTTACGTGAAACTTGGACAAACCTATGTTACCACCTATGGTTTAGCAAAGATCTGCTATTTTTGTCCTCTTGTCAGTGATCACTAGCTGTTGATTTTAAACTTGAAAAACTAAAACCCTAAATCGCCGCTCATCCACAATAGAAAACATTTGCTGACACAGGACAGCAGTTGAAAGACGGTTTTAATCGCTGGATATCACCACAAAGTTCATCGCTGCGCTTGTTGGGTTCCACATTATCTGAGTGCAACTCAATGGGAGGTGCGTGTGGCGACCTGTGTTTCCTTGCTTTTCCGGTACAAAAAATGACGGTTCTTGAAACCCATTGTCACAGATGATGACAAGTTGTTTCTGTACCAGAACTTAAAGCATCAAAGGACTGTGTGTTGCGTTTCTCAACCGTCTTTATCGACGTTAAAACCAGAACTTCATCCCAACAAGGTGATGTTAAATGTGTGATGGGATGTGAAAGGTAATTGACTGAAAAGTGCTGGAACTTAAATGTGAACCGGATTAAGGTGGGGCTAAAAGCGCTGCAGCCCTGGGGCGTCGCCAAAAACCAATAACCTTAATTTTACGACGACAAGGAATAAGTAACAGGGGCCCTAATAGTCAATAGGAAACAGGGTCCCTAAATACCTTAATCCAGCACTCCAGCTTCTACTGTCAAGAGCTGGACAGACTGAAAACACAATTCTGATCGAAGTGGCTAGACCTTTCATATTCCCAAGTAGTCATCATTCACAATGATAACGCCAGGCCATACGCTGCCGTCATTACCAGTAAAAAAATGGATTGACTTTGAATATGAAATTTAAAATTCCTCCTATATTTCAACTCTTGAGAAAGTTTTAAAATCGTACATTGAAAAAACTTGTCTTGTCGTGTTTGTTTGGTTTGTCATTAACTCATTTTTCGTCTATTTGTAAGTCGCCTATAAGGGTTGCTATATTTCAAAAGTGAAAATCCGGGACGCTGCTAATTTACGAAAATCTATGAAATGTGCAAAATAAAATGGGGTTAATGTTTATGTACAGCAAATATCTCCAACAAAAGATGTCATCACTGTCTCCGTATATGTCTAATGTATTTTTATCCTTGCACGAAACTTCTATGTTGCTCCTACAAATTCAAGCCTAAAGGGTTCTAACTTTCAGCTAAGAAAGTTCATAACCGATTCAAGAGTTCTATCCGTACCGATTTTTTATTTTCTTTCTTGTTCGATGTTGAAAGAGCTTGATAACATCATTGCTGTTCCTTGGACAAAGCAATTTACTCGGGCCCCTGCCTACACAGATACCCATGGAAACGGTAAATAAAATGAGATCGTTAGTAAAATTCATTATT
>JAGDQP010007274.1:0-68172 GCA_022664845.1 Lepisma saccharinum
CACTATGTAGTTTACAGAAGAAATGTGTATCGTAAAGATCATGAAAATCCTTAATAAGTGATACGTATTACAGAAAATAAGTTGGGAACGGAGAAGAAATCAGCCACTGTTGTTGAAAGAATTTGTTGAGCAGCTGAAGATTGGAAAGAGCTCAATGAAGGAAAAATGAATAGAATACTTGGGTTGGAAACACCGAAACATATTTGGAAGTTTTGTGAAGAAATAGTGTCAGTTTACTAATCTGTTGCAGTTGTGGACTTAGTAAATTGAGTTACGAAATGAACAAAATAAAATTAAAAGTATTATAACGTATTAAAATATATTTTAAAGTCTGACTGATTAGAAAAAGAAAACTGAATGCACTAAGTAAAATAATGTAATAATACACCAACGTATAGAGATAATGATTAATTACAAGCATAGACTAGGTTTGCTGTCAAGATATAAACACTATACTTCTGTCAAGATATATATACTTCTGTATATTATGCATTGCGAAACTATCGCTGCTTATATCGGAAAGACAGAAAGAAATGAATATATTAAAATGCACACAAAATAGGTCTCTCTACACAAATTTACTCTTCCCGGTTTCTCATCGTTTTATTCTAAATTGCTAGTGTTTATAAATTAATAATGGGTCGTTGATTGCCATGAAATGTTTACTTCACTCAGCAATTACAATTTTACCTCCTTATGTAAACACATTACGAACGTCCATCAATTTTTGTCTCCAGAAGTGTTGTAACTGTGCTTGGCACAAACCTTAAATTTCCAGCTAATTTTAATTTCCTTATAACACATACAGCTGCCTATGCACGGTAGCTGTAAATAAATAACAAATAAATAGATTACGACAAAGAAAATTCACTCTGTTTTGTAAAAGAACTTAACTGTCGATGAATGGCTTATTTTTATCACCTTTCTTACGGTGGAAAAAAATAATTTTCTAATTTGGGGTTTTGAATGAGACCGCTCATTTTATCATTGAATGAGTTTACATAAAACCGGGCCAAACATAATATGTTGGAGCTCCGCTGCCTTATATTTGAGTTAAAACGGCTCCATGACCAAAAACCTTTGAGAACCACTGTTCTACGATGAGTGTTTTTTTAAAATAAACAATTAATTGACAGAGTCTAGAGCGTGATAGTTTGAATCCGACCCCTTCCCCACGTAAGGGGCCACTTTTCTGACCGGAAACACGCATTTTCCCAGTCAGTATCTTCTCTCAGGGAAGAATCAAAGGAATAACCGCGGTCCTCATATTTCGCATTCTCAATCGCATACTTCCTTGAATCACCAGACTAGGTGGGAAACACGAGCATGCTAGCAGTCAGGGTTAGTGACCCATATAGCAGAGTACATCCCTGGGACGTCCCATTTAGATCCCATTAACGTCAGATTTCTCAAGCTCCCATAGCGATGTTCTAAGGACGCCCGTGGGATAACTCTGTGGGCAATACAAACAGTTCATCCCGTATGTAGGTCCCCTGGATGTCCCCCGGAAAGCCATGCGGGATTACCTACCTGGAATGTCTATAAATTAAATCGACCTTACTATTATTATTATTATTTAATTAATTATAACTATACGTCCCATGGATGTAAACGGGACTTAAACAGGACGTCCTACGGACTTCTTGCAATATATAACCTACGTATATCTCTGAATTTATTATAATATTTACTTCCATAATTTGATGCTTTTTACGTTTTGTGTATAAAGTTTATGCAAAAATATTTATAATAGAATATATTCTAATAAAATAAATATTTATAACTGCAACTGCACACATGTCTAAATAAAAACGCACTTCGGTTTAAACCCGGCTGGGTTTTAACCCCAAAAATAAAAACTCGGGTTTATACCCGTCACTAGTCAGGGCAAGGCTGCTACAAGGCACCTACAATAATAACACGAAAGAGAATGACTCATTCACTTCTACGTGTTCGACTCACGAGCAATAATAATAATAAATATACGTTCATTTATTTTAGCATTTCGTATGGACAGGTATGACTAATCAGATACATTTTCCATTTTACCACTTGTTTTCGTTTGAAATATCGTAATGTTAATTAATGTTTGGCTTATATCAAACATTACTTGTAGGGACTATTCCTACAGCGCAGTTGGTAGCGCATTGGGACTGTAACCCAAAGGTCCCAGATTCGATCCCCGGTCCAGTCATACTTTTCACTCTTTAATATCAATTGTATTTGTACCTACAGAGGCTTGATGTACAGACAAAATCGGAAGTTGCCTCCATTTCACCTTTGAATAAACCACTTTGTTATGTAATTTATTCAGTAAGCTTCAAAATGTAAGATGGACTCACCTCTATGCAGTGAATGACATCATTCTTCATAAAGAGTACCAGGAATTAGTTGAATGTTTTACTGTCAGCAAAGACCTTTACTAACTCTCGAATAAACATTTTTCAGCTTCCTCCGCATTTATTGACAGCAGTGCTAAATCACTTAGTCTATTTTGACCCATTGTGCTTCTCACATAGTTCTTTATTAATTTCAATTTTGAGAACGACCTCTCCGCGGAACTGACCGAAACAGGGAGCGTCAGAAACAGCAACTACGCAGTAATAAGTTCCGAAAAGCTAGACGCCAATAACTTATATGTCACAATTAAAAGCCTTGTTAAGTCAAGGACAGATTTCTGAACACTTTTTTCCGATTTTAGCTGTGCTACGAAGCAAATTACTTCCATCGGGAACGAAGGACCAATATCACAACTGTATGTTTTTTAAGTATTTGTGCGTTTTAGAGAATTCCATTATCAGTGAGGTGAATGATATTCTTTATATTATATTAACCGCCTTTTCTTTCTTTTCGAAACACCAATCTCACTCATTATGAATATGAATCAGAGGAAGTAATCTGAACTGTAAATAAGTAATATGTAAAACAACTGGAGAACTTCTTCACTCACTCCCACCGAAAATGAAATAGAATATACCACACACACCATACACGGAATGACGGAAGTACTGTTGATTGATCGCTACACAAAAAGCACACGTTCTCTAATGGTGAGGTGCACTTTTTCCTTCTAGGCCTACAAAACGCACATACACTCAAATGTTTGTACGCACACCGCACACTGCGTACACGTAATTTAATGTTCTGGTGTACACAGCCTGCCTTTAATGTCCATTAAATACGAATTATACGTTAGAGCTCTGGTTCGAATACAATTAATTGTAGACACACAAAAGAGAATAAATCCGGGCTTCGTCTACTTGTCAACACATGTCAAACTGAACTCCCGAGCGCGATTGATTCTGAGTCGTCACAAACACTGTCTGCCATCCAAAAATCAAGAGGGACGGAATGTTAATAATAAAAGAGGGGTACTGTGCCTTTTTCTGCAAAACTCAAAGATTTTACAGTAACACACACACATTTTACAACTTCAAACGATTGAGAAACAAGTTTTGCTGTCAATAGAAGAAATCGTCCCTACATCACACCTAATTCCAAGTTTTCATTTCCTTCTCCAACCCCATTACCAAACACACACCATCAGCTTGAAAATACTGGGAAATCTCTGGATATCGGCCACCGGAAAAAGCCAATAATTCTAAAACCCAACTATTCTTTATACTCTGAAGTGAATTTGTCTGTGGGAATGAGGATGAGTTCGAAACAAGTCTCCAATTTCTTTTTAATCCAAGGTCACTGGAAAACACACACACACGAATAGAGAGAAAAATGAAAGAAAAAAATAGAAAGAAATAAGACAAAAACGCTAGCATTCATTTCAATGGTGTATGTAACATGTGTCCATAACATTGCATAAAATTTAAAAACGTCTAAGGATTAATAATTATGTTATGTACGGTATAAGGATCTTGGTTGAAATATTTATTCAAGTGCGCTCTAGGCTCCGGTTTATCAAAATTATTTTTTACACCACTACTTCCAGAAGTTTGAAAAACGTTGGTCTCGGTTACGAAAAGAATACAAAAGTTACATAAAGTCCCTTCCTTCCAATTCAGTTTAGTTGTATTTACTGTAGCTGTGGGAAGCATTTGCAATGTGATACTTAGAAGAAAAAAAGTGTTGACAAGGCAAGTTGACATTAGTGTTTACTTTTCATTTTTGTACCTCGTTCCACCGGGTAAGAAAGAGCGTGCAAATGTCCAAAAATACCACCCACCAAACAAGCTTCTTCATCTTCGACCCTCGAAGATTGTTCCCTCTTCTCTTTATCCCTCTCGCTCTGTCTTTCCACTCTCCATTTGCTTGCAGAAACAAGTGGTAAGAACTATAAAAGACTTCTTTTTTCTGGCTATTCCTTTGGCAAGTATTCATTCTGGAGGATTGTTTTGCGAAGGGGTGGGTCTGCTCCTGGGTCCTAAGGTTGGTGGCTGGACCTCTTCAGTTCAGAAAAACAAGAAAAGAAGGACGGGTACGGAAAGAGAAGAGGGAGATGGCGTGGCGATTTTCAGATATGAGATTTGAAAAAAGTTCCGAATCGGCTTATGCCAAAATTGCTCGCAGTGCTTGATCTACAAGAATCCCCTCCCTACAGAGGGTAATAAACCAATTCTGCAAGGTCAAACCATCTCTTAGTAAAGGAAAAGAGACTCGAAGATTCAAGTTGCGATCCTCAGACAGATTTAATCATCGAAGTCTGAAGATTATGAGCAAAAGTTTGCTTCTTTCTATTGAGGCATGTTTATTTAAATTATTTATCCGACTAAGGCAAAAATGAAGAGCAGGCTGATTCGAACCATTGGGAGGCTAGGGTGAAGGCCTCCTTGCAAGGGTCGGGCACGCGCCCCCCTCCCGCGTTGCGGGGTTTCGCGGCATAGTAGTTACGCCCCTGAGTTGAAATTTCAGTTGCTTGATCTGATGAAGCATATGAGCTAATATCAGGGAGGGGGAGGGGGTCCGAAAGGCAGCAAACGCCGGAAAATAGCGTGTGACGTAGGTCTGGACAAGAGAGGGAAAGCGAGAGTTTGATGTTCGTAGCTTGAGATTGCAATAGTTCGGCTGCGGAGGTAAAACGTATAGGCTACTTCTTTCTGTGACCTATGGTACTAATTTCTTTTTATGTTTAACAGGAATATTGTATTTACAGTTAACAATATACCTTACGGAATTTTCTGTTATCAGCAGAATATCTAATAATGAAACAGAGTGCGATGAAAACTTAATAGTGTGCTCACTTTACCTAAGGTAACTTCTCTGAGAAAATCCACACAGATACTTTTCCTCGATGCGCACACGGCCGACCATCCTGACCGAGGCTTTCCAGGGTTTCCCCTGTTTCACCAGGTGAATGCTTAGTATACTTAAGAAAGGCCCTGGCCGATACCTTCCCCAACTTCTAACCTAATCCATCCGGGCCTGAGCCAAAGATGATAAAAAGCTTCAAATATAAGGTGGAAAGATTTGTAAACCAGCAAAACGGGACATTTATCTAACTTCCCAAACGAAAAAAGGGGCAAAATAACAAAAGAATAACATCATTATTCATTAATCCTGATCTTTTAAAACTAATAAATAGACTAGTAAGGTATGTGTGCTTGCATATGATAACATGATAATATGCTGTAGGCTACTCCATTCCTTCACATCCGCTCTTATTCATATTTTGTCGATGAATGTATTTTCTTCAACACATTCTTCTTGTCGCACAGCAGTTTGTAAAAGTCGGCACAGGTGTAAGTGAAGTTAACCTTATTAACCAACATGGCTTTCAAAGTTTGTACTGAAAGAATGTTTTTTTACTTGTCCATAATCCATTCATGTATCATACAAAAATACTCGTTCAGTGGGGGCATTTGTTCCAGGCAAACAAAGAATAAACTCCAATATCTTACGACAATTGGAATATGGTACGTAGTTGACATTACGTACTACGAAATGCGAAATAATTTCTACCCAGCACTCGATAGATGATTTCTCTTACTTCCATTTTTGCAGTGTTTCTGAGGTTATATACTGCTTGATGTGCACTTACTCATCGTACAGACCAATTTTTTCTATGAATTGAAGGACCTACTTCCCGAATTAAATCTTGACTCTTTTGTATTGCTGTCCAAGGGAGTACCGGTATTCCTTCTTTAAGTGTTACCCAAATGAAATTCTGTAAATTCGCCAAGGGTAAAATCCATTTACCTAAATATTCAGATGCAATTTGATGGAACGAGCAGAAATTTGGATTAAATTTTGTGACTTCTGATGGAAGACCCTCCATTTCCAATTTACAAACAATTGTTTTGACAGATGATGTTACGAAACATTCTTCACCCCTGGTAACTAAATTAGCCGTTAAACAATTCAAGCCAAAAATCACCTAAAAATTGTAACTGCTTGACCTTGTATTCTTAGAACAGCAGAGTGAAATGTTGATGCTTGGCTGTGAATAAAATATAGCCATATTGCGGCAATTCTGTGCCGATAAATAGAGATTTCAGTGATGTTAACATCAGCAAATTCAAACACGATACTGTAATTCACACAATTGTAAAAAACGGGACACTTTGACGTCCCGTTTTACATCTGAAAAAAGTCGGGACACAAGCTTAAAAAAAGGGACTGTCCCGGCTAAAACGGGACGTCTGGTCAACCTATCGTATGGTTAACTCGGAATCTGCAGCAAAGGAGACAAACAGCATAGAGGTGACCGTGAGTCCTACAAATCTTTGTTAAGAACTTACGAATCATTAAAAAGTTTTAAAAGCTTTGAAATATATTACATTCGCTAAATTATCAACCAAACTTGATGAATGTCAGTCATGTCTATGTGTTAAATTCAAGGTCTCGATGTGCGGTCTTTTGAGGGAAGTTGGAAGATCTTGTGAAAAATATCTTTTGATCAAAGCTTTTCATATAAATTTTGTGCTTTCTGGTCAGATGTGGGGACATACTTTTCTTTTTTTTTTTTTGTCTCTGTATCCAACAGAATCTTCTGATGCAGGCAAGGAACATCTACCACTAAATGTTGGCGATCAAAAAGTAGTGTTGACAAGGAGAACATTGAATGTTCTACCAAGTAGAGAACGTCTCCTGAATGCTATAAACAATTGTTCTAACAAACTGTGAGTTATGCTGTAAGAAGCAATTTTTAAAAAAATCAGAAAGACCTGAATATTTCATCAGTCAATCAGTACCGCCCATTAAATTCATTTTATCTTTATCTCATCTTATCAGACAATCAATACACGAAACTGTGCTAATGTAGTTAACATTGAAACAAATGTTGAATTGATACGCAAAGTTACCCAATATTAGTGTATACAAGCATGATTACATGGATAAAGATATGCCTACAGGGTGACCAAAATTCCTGTCGTTTCCGATAGAAACTGTAAGGTATAAGTAAAAGTCACGTACCATTAGTACTCAAAATAATCTCCATTGGCATCCAACACCTTTTAGCAACGCAGCTGTAGCTACGCAATCCCTGGCGGTAAAACCGAGGTATTGGACTCAAAGAAGACCGTGAATGCCTACCGCAAATCTGCCTCCTTGACGAAGGATTTCGCACAAAGGTGGTAGTCCACGGAATTGAAAAGGTGATAATCTGTTAGTGCAAGGTCCTGGGAATACGGTAAACGTCACACTGTTCCCCCAGCTAAGTTACTGTGTTGTATCCCTGGCCACTGGCGTCACATCTGGCCTGGCATTGTTGGCAACCCGTGCCATTTACCAATGCTGGCGCCATCTACTGCAGCGCTTGTTGTACACGTTCGAACTGCTGCGAGTACAGGTCTGCAGTGATGGTTTGGCCCGCTAGTAGCAGATCATGTGCACTAATCAACCAAATACAGAACATCATCCTGCGTGGGTATAGAGGTGGATTTGTGGTGTGAGGTACAGGGTCTTGCGGCGACAACCAATGTCTGGCACGCTTAGAAATCTCATATCCTAGATAGTACAAGAATGTCCTGCCGTAGACGTTCGGATGTCTAAAGAACAACCCATTGATCACATGAATCTTCCCTAGGACGTTGACATGTCCGCCTTGGTCCCAAAACTTGGATTCCCATGGGGAACCCACCACAGGGCATGATTGGGTTGAGATTTCAAAGGGAACGTTATAGGATATTCTACATCTAGCATATTTCGCACATACATCCAAGGGAAATGACTAGGGATGGATGCAGGATGTCTGCGGAACAATTCCATCAACGAAATTTTGGTGGGTGAAAATCGAGAACGGAAAAATTGATCTACGTTAGTACATACATTTAGATAGAATTTGTTAATTGCTGTCATTTTGGCGTATTAAATGGTTTGTAAATTTTCCATCTGTCTGCAGCCGGATATGAACCTTAAACCTTTCGATCTATAGTTCGTCACACTAACCACTGGACTATGGTGCCATGCTGATATTGATGAGTATTTTACTAAACCTTTTTTGCTACGAAGGCTGTTTATTTAAAAAAAAGACATTCATATGGGTCTGAATTCGACCTTGGAATTACGGATTTGATCTTGTGTTAGAACTACAAAAGCTGCTTCGTCAATTTGCTGTCCAATCTAGTGTTTTAAAGGCTCGAGAAAAACCGGAAATTTAAAAAAAACAAAAAAACAGGAAAATTGTTTTTCCCCATGAGACAGAAAAAAACTGTTTTTATTGAGGATTTTTTTTTTTTGCCTTTCATCACGAATATTCACTGCTTAGCAGATATTCTGTGTTTTTCACGAACTTTAGTTAATAATTTAGCAAATGTAATGTATTTCAAGGCTGTTGGAACTTCTTATCAATTCATAAATTGTTAACAAAGATTTGTCGGACTCACCCATTATGTTTTCTGCCTCTCTGCTCTGGATTCTGGCTATATGAACTAGTGTAAATATTTCCGAGTATTGAGAAAACATTTAATTTATATATGAAACTTATTTTCTTGGAGTATAAAGTAATAACTTGCAAAGTAAGTATCAGTAGCTTTCATATACTACCTCTACATTGCCTGAGAGTTTTCCGCTGGATTAGATTGTCCTATCGCAATTCCATATATGACATTGGCTGCAAGCTGGAATCGATTGAATACATATTTAGGAAATAGAGTATTGTTTGTGCGAGGCCCAATATAGATCGTGTTATTCTAAGTGAATATTTGTACCAACAACTAACATTTTAACTGTTTATTAATGGTCAAATAATGTTAGCTGCCCCGAAATGGCAAACAGTCTTCTCCAAAGTAGCACGAAAAATTAAAAAGAAAACGCTTTTCCTGTGTTTTTTTTTCGGCGTTCAATTTTCCTGTTCTTTAAAACCACTAGTCCGATTCTGTCCCGTCTGGTAATTCACAACATAGCTAACACATAACGGTGTCGTAATGTGGCATTACTTTTGTAGCTATGATCTGCGTTCACGGGGAACCACTGTCCAAGTCCCAGTTAATCAGGGAATGCTACTTTCCGATTTATGAACTGGTATTTTTTTTTCACGACATAAAATACACAACTATAAACAAACGAGTATATCGTAAAACCATGTGTGGTGTTCGTATCGTGTATGATTAAAAAAGCAATCTTACCTGATTTTTTAACCTACTTCTGTGAATTTCATGATACATTTTCTATTGTGTACAAAGACAAAATATTCCAATTTGACTTTTCTAATCTATTTCATTGAAGTTTTTTTCAAAACAGAAAAAAGAAACTCATTTTCCTTCAGATTTAGTTGACCGTATTTCGAACCAAGGTTTACTAGCACACTGATCCAACGCGTTCTCTATTTTTTAACCTGTTTATTGTAATAACAGAAAGCTATACATGAAAAATAACAAACTTAATGAACAAATTTGGTATGAAATTATCATAAAAAGTGAAAGTAAGTGTAATAAAAAATAGAACATAATGCAACGAGAAAGTTAAGTTGCATTATAAGTTATAAGATTAAAACCTTAAGAATGGGAGATATTTACATGAAATCAAAAATGAAGGATGGAATAACAGGATGAATTATGTAAATTTCATTAAAGAATTGAAAACAATTGATAAGAATAATCTAAATAGTTGCAACTACTCATAATACAAATACTATAACATAATCACAATCTTTTAAATATCTAACACATGATATCAGTAACGTTAATACACTTCATTAACAAATTGGGCAAACTGATCGCCTATCTTTTTATGTTAAGTTGTTGATAACCTAATTTTATTTGGGATACCATTCTCAGTTGTTGATTTCACTTTCAGATAGTACGTCAGCAAGTGTAACGTTTGAGCTGTGAACTAATAATTAATATTTTTGTATGAAGGTAACATTGGAAATTAGGTGGTTCTAGTACATATTCTTTCGTAATGTAACTTGGGCTATTTCTATTCATCCTAGCTAGTATTTTTTTACATTGTTGCCGTCAAACATATACCTGTAACCAACTGTCCAACCTGTGTGAGATAGTTCACTGGTCATTTACACGAATACACTCATTATTGTCACTAATGTTTCTCTCATACAGTGTAGCATTGGTTTGATACTGTATATTCCATGTGTTAATTTGAACTTTATATCATAAAACTCTGGTAAATGTGATAACTTACTTATATTTAACCAGATGGTTGCCCAATTTGTTTCAGAAGTTTTATACATGATGTCTGGGTGATAACCTATATTTTATCTATATGAATACCTTGTATATGCTTTTAACAGACAAGTTTTCAAATCATACTGATTTAAGATTACATACCTCTATTAATAATAGCATTTATTAAATATGGTTTTTTTTCACGTTAGGATGTTGACAGGCACCGAAGTGTCAACATATCTAAGAACTGACATAATAGTATTGCAGGTCACGAAATTTGTATACTCGCAAATCTACTGTACCGCTCTATGAATTCAAAGAGATTCTGCCTTAACTACTAGATTTTTCAAATCTAATTCTCTCTGGTTGGGAGGAAAGTTCAGATTGTTGCTATTGGTTTTCAATATTTCATGTTTATGGAGAACGTAGCTAATGTACTTATTTATTTCGGCAATGACCATTTTGGATATAGGAAGTAGCTGGCATATATATATACATACGTGTGTGTGTGTGTGTGTGCATTTGCTAATGATGAAACAATTTATAAATCTGGGCCTGGAAATCAGATGTTTAAAGCAATTTTTGTATTTTACCAGATCTTTTACTACGATGTTAAGTAGTTGTTTTTCGTTCATTTTTTAGAGTTTCATATATGTCATTAGCTCATTTTATTCCTAAAATCCGAATTCGCTTTGAACAATTTTACAACTGTTTTGGAATTCTCCTGCTATTTTGCTGTCAGTTGGCAAAAGCATTGAGGTTTATGCCAGTATAACCAAAAGAGTGAACTAAGCTGAATATATTCGTAACGTCTTGTTTAGTGAGGACTATGCAAGTGATGTCTTCAATTAATACATCTATATTAATTTTATAACACTAATGAAGTTTGGAGGAAAGTTTAATTTTTGAAGCAAATTATTTAAATATTGATGGTTCACATCATCAAAAAACGAATACTAAATATAATCTGAGATAGCAAAAGAAGCCAAGTGCAGGCTTTCTCTCGGTCGTAAAAGCGTGGCAACGGCATTAAGAATACCTGGCGGTCCCACCCATTTTTGTTCATTATGTTGCGAAGAAATAACGTTATTCTGCTATTTAGAAGTTTCGGAAAAATCTTATAATCCCAGTTGTATAATGCAATAAATCTATATTTGTTTTGAGGTTTTGCTACTCTGATTGTGTTTTGATAAAAAGATACGTATTGAGTTGACAATGTTACTATTTATAGTGCCATTATTTAGTATTTCGTTATATATTTCAACTATCCACGGAGCGATGACGTTTTTGAATTTGATATAAAACTGTATATATAACCCATCCTCTTCTGTTGCCTGCAAAATTGACGCCAGAATGGCTTTTGCAACCTCCGCTAAAGTGAATTTTCACCTGCAGAAATACTTTGGGTATCAGATAAAATATAATGCTCTTGGATATTAATTGTATCGCTATCAATATGACATTGAACATTTTGCTTAAAACTACGTTCGTAATGGTTTTGAATACTTTGATATATTTGCGTATCTTGAAAGTATTGTTTGTCATCTGTGAATTAATTTATAAATTTATAAGCACTTTTTTTCTTTCCTCAAAGACATAATTATAGCTTGGGTTTTCCTCAATCTACCTTTTTCTCTAGCATAGTTTTAACTTGAAAAATAATCATCTTTTTTGTTTGTTAACATGACAAAGGTTTACTATTTTACCAATTGATTGTTTTTCAATGTTTGCTTGTTTGTAAATTTCAACTAGTAGTTCACAATATTCTTCATCTTGGAGAAAAGAGTAATTTAATTTGCAATTGAGGGACCGTCGAAGGTGCGATGGGAAGGTACCTTCAAACGAAACAAAGACCGCGGAATGATCAGAGAACTTTAACTTGTTAATTTTGAAAATGTTTATATTGTCTCGCAAGCTTTTGTTTGTATATATTACATCTAGGCGCGAATTCTTCTTATTGTAGAAAAAGTACGTTCGTTTAAATTTGAGTGTTTATATTTATAAGAGTCTGACAAGTTGAACAGTTCAATGACATCTTTCAAAGCTTGTCAATATTTACTTGAGTAGTTATTATCTTCTTTTTCACTAACAGAATTGTTATCACAGCATATGATGTAATTTTTACTGTCAGGATTTTGTAGAAATATAGTAAGTTCATTGTAGATGAAATTAGTCCTTCTTTTCGGTGCTGATGATCGCTCGGGATGTACAAACTTATAAAACATATATAGCATTGCATTTTACGTACGATATATGCGACGAAGAATGATTGAATTCTTCCTGGATAATATGTTTTTAAGGTTTCAACTTTCAATGTCATTAATACAGTGACAAAACTGACGAAATGCTTGAGCCACATTTTGCCGATATTTGTTGCTAAATCTTAAAGTTCGCTATGAATGAAAAAGTACGTACCTGATATAATCCAAGGATAGGAGAATGGAAATAGCGCCTGAGATTTGGACTTAATTTAGTACCAACTGCCGGCGACCCAAATTATGGTTGCGATACCGCTTTGATTTTTTTTCAAGTCTTGTCCGTTTCTAGAGCGGAGCTGTCGAGACATACGCTTACTTTTTTTTTTACTACTGCTCACTTCACTGGAGCCACTTTCTGAACACTCTAAATCACTTTCTTCTTTAGTTGAAGTTGCTGATTGGATTGATTCCTGGTTGAGAAAATGTGTAACAAAAAATTTCCTGGTTATGTTCAATTTTGCATTTTACTTTCTTTGAAAACACTGATGAGGCAACAGCCGATTTTTGTTCCTGCTGCAACGAACACTCAATAGCAGAGTCTCTCTCTTCTTCTGTCGGACCTTTCGTTTCCTTGTTCGACGTTTGTACTTGATGGCTTCACCAGAAGTAACACTAGCTGCTTGTTGATAATCTTGGCCTTGTACTGTTGTCCTGCCTTGGATGGTTAAAGAAAAGTCTTCCATGCACAAAGTATCTCAACAAGTGTTAGGAGCGTTGAAAGAATATGTTTTTGCACTTTTTGTGTGTCTTTTGGAGCAGGGTGGTTATAATCACTTATAAAGTGAGCTGAACTGTCACAGTGAAAGGAGGTTCGCTGCTCAGGTTGCCCCAGGCAGCTATAGCCAAAAATGAAAATGTCTCGGGGGTATCTCTGTTATGTTATAAAAAAGCTATTAACCTTTTACCACTGTTAAGTTCGAAATATATGCTTTTGTTCATATAGTATAGGGACGACCCTCGATGTTGTTCCGTGTTTGCTGAAGAATTTAGCCACTTGAGCGTTCTGTTATTTCTAATGGAATTGGTGAGAGTATACATTGAACTTTTGAACTTTCTTCCACTTTATATTAAACTCTTTATATATTCCTGTGTCTCTGTATATGAACTTTCTTCGGCACGTGTTGATCACTTTATTCACTATATCTTGGTTCTTCAGTTTCAGAAAAATAGAGATTTTTCTTACGCACAGGGTTCAACATCTACGATTTCTGTAGGACGATTTTAAGCTGTTCCACCAATAATTTATGGACTATAGTAGTCTTTGAACGAAAGCCTAACCCGTGGGCGTCTATAACGATAGTGTTTTTCTTGGTATCACTGTACTCATTCTTAGTTTGGCCCACTTTGTAGTTTATGCTCACTATACGATTTCTCTGTTGAACTTATAATTCAAATCACTCACCAAATGGTCACATATCCGTTGGTAATAGCTAATGTAGAGCAAGCTCTTGACACATCTGTCTCCGATGACAACTACCAACCGAATCCTATTATTAGGCTACAAAGACAGTTGCTGCTGAAGGTTTTTCGAGTGATAGCTTCAACCGACTGTTAACAGAGTGTGTATACAGTTCTGTATATTTGGGTGTGAAAAAAATGTAATAGCGGGTATGTTGGAGTGACAAATGGGTTAGGTCTCTTATTTTTAGAACCAATTCATAGGGTTGCGTGACACCTTGTTTCTAAACGTTCATTGCGGAGATCTTTTGTATGCACTTGTTAGTTTCTTTTATTTTTTAAAAAGTAACGTTCTTTACTGTTTCCTAGTGAATTTCAATTTATTCATAGCCTTTTGGCTGAGGCTGGGATGTGGTAGGTAAGGGATAGGAATGGATGGGATGTTTTGTACAAAATTAAATTAATTTTTATGGCATTTACATATCTTGCTCAGGTCGATATTGGAATGAGAATAAGAATGTAAGAAGGTAGGGAAGGCTGCCTGTGGCTGTGTGTGAATGTACTTTCTCGGAATTTACATTTTGTGACAGAGTAACCTCGGGTGAAACACCAGTCAGGATGGTGACTTGCTTTTTAGTTTCGAACGCTGTCTCATTGTCAGCAAGATTTCCTCAAATAACTACCGACATTCCTTGATCGCCGAAAAAGCAAATGAATGCATTCTTGCCAGGAATTCCACGAGCATTTTCAGTTTGGGGTGGGTGGGTTTAAAGTCAAAATTGGGAAGGTGTTAGTGAAATTTTGCATGGCTTTTATTAATTTTTTACCGTATCAAAGATGGAAGTAATCCCCAACAGGAGGGTTCACTGGTTCTTGTTCATGTCCACATAGGACTGCTGTGGGGGCGGGGTCTTTCCTACTCCGAAAACGAGACAGAGAGAATATATACGCATCATCACTTACTGCACAAATTAACATATTTGTTGGTACAATGCATAAGTAAAAAAAAAAAAAAAAAAAAACATGTAAGAGAGCTGAAATGATTTGTTTGTACGGCCTCACTCAGTATCCAATGTTATTGCTATCACTGTCCTATAAGGTTGCCAGACACTGGGATATATAACTAGGTTCATTGTATGCATACATATTTTAATATTCAACCAGGCTTTAAATTGGTACTCACACAGGATGAAATATTTCTAGTGAATTTTAAAAACATTTTTGTTATTTCCGAAACAGTTTATTTTCTGAAAAATGATTTACAGTATATAAAATATATATTCTTTAATGTACTGGCCAGGCTTTTTGCGCCAGGAGTTTATTTTGTAATGTTTCCATCAATGTTATATTTCTTTAAATATAATTTACAATGTATTTGATAGTACAATGTCTTTTAATTTAAAAATAAATACACACCTTTGACCAACATATATAAGGACACTTTTCATAATAATGTAAAGCAACATTTGTCGATTTTGAAGTCTATCGATATGGAATTTCCAAGTTTATTCCACAAAGTTAACGGTAGGGGGCTATATGGCAACTCTGTGAACGAAAATAACAGCAACTTGGAAATTGATTGAGACGACATATACCAATAATTTCTGTTCTTATTAGATATTTTTAGTGTTGAAATATATTGTAGCGCATTATGCCAATACTTATACTAATTTATGCATCAAGTAATGGTGTGTATATATTTTCTTTGTCTTTTCTTCAGTCTTCAAATTTCTGAGTAGTAAGCAAACGTTCGAAGTTTGTCGCGGCTTTGAGACAGGCCTACTTGTGTGTGCGCAAAAAAATCCTAGTGTAGACTCATCATTAGTCTTTTTTTATACTATTGTAAACATTTTATTTCTAGTAGGCCCAAATGATAATTATCAAGTATTTCTGGAGGTAAAAATACTTCTTTTGTAGATATTTTCTTCATTTTTGAGACATGTCCGACAATTGGTACATACCTGGTTGACCACCGGTTCTGAGTGTCCAACAACTGGTGCAAAAATTATATTTTTATAAAAACAATTTCCATACGAAATGCATATACTATTTTGAGTTGGAAATGTTTTATTTTCGTTGAGAAAGGTGTGAAGAATTATAGTAAAAGTGTAAAATCTTAAAAAGGGATTCATCCAGGATTTCCAATTTGGAAGTGCAAAATCAAAAAATTCGGGGTTTAGCCGGGTTCAAACAGAGCATTTCTATAGAATTTTAACCGTAATAATATTGAAGTTGGAGAAGGGGTTGAGAATTTGAGGTCACAGCCAACATTTTAGGTCAGAATCCTTTTATTGAAAACATAGTACAATACTGTAAATGTTTCCAGTATTGAGAAATATAAAATATAAGGTTATGTACTTTTGCAGGTTGTGGTCCCAACAGATACGGTGAAGACTGTTATGGACAATGTTCCCACACAAGACAAGGATGCAGGGGAATGCTAATGTGCAGTAATATTCTTGGTTGTGATTGTGCACCAGGTTATATGGGTGATCGCTGCTTGAAAAGTAAGCATTCTGTAATAATTTAATCGCCAGCTCTCAACTTAAGAACGAATCATTTGTTAAAGTGTGTACTCTTGAGAAAACACAATAACCGCGTCCTGTCCACTTATTTACTTTAAATGTTATTTTAACGTTATTGTATATGTACTAAAATGTATGCATGTTCAGCGGTTTATTCGAGGTTTACCATGGTTGAAAAAACGGTAAGAGAAATCGAACAAACGTTTCTAATTTTGTTTGTATTACTTATTATGAAAATTAATCTGATTTTATCTCGTGTCAAGAGTATTAAAAATATGTACAATATTCAATATGCTTTCAATTTGACCTACTTTGGAGAAAAATATAAATGAAAACATGGAAACTTTAGTTAATTTCGTTCTGTTATCTTTTAATTACAATATTTATACCATTAACATAGAAAGACGCATATATAACGTAATCTATGATATAGTTTAAGATAACAATTGAAAACACGTTACATTAATGAAATCAAATTTGTAGTTGAATATTGTTTGAAATTCTTCAACATGTTTTTAACATAAAAAAGAGAATACAAAAATATTAAGTGTTATTCAATCAGTTTTTACTATTTTTTTCTGGAACTGAACCAGAAAGAACCACATGAAACGAAATCTGTAGCATAGTTCAGAACATTTGTAGCATTACAGTTAAACACAAGTCATATTCATGGTTTATCAACGCAGTCGTGTGTTTGTTCAAATGTGGTTTAAAACCAAACGTAACGTAAGGAGTTTCATCTTCGTAATTATAACCTCAATCTGTCAAAATAGCTACCAGAAAAATTAGGTTAAAAATAAACTTAAAACTAATAACCCTGAAAGCTGAAGTACGTTTAAAACAATTTCCACCTAAATCAATTGGAAGAGTGTTGGAAGATGGTGGCACCCTTAGAAAGCCGTAGGCTAATGTACCACATTTATCAGTCACTTTCCTCGGATTATTTTTTTCCGAATCAATTGTGAATAAAGCGATTCCAAAATTATCGATCTGAGGAAAGTGACGGCTCAATATAGCATTTACAAGAAAGAAAATGTAATCCAGAACAGAATAATAAAAAAAAATCTACAAGAAGTACCGTATTGGTCCTAAAATAGGCCACGCGGACATAAGCTGCACCCCTTAAAATTTGTGGGCGGGAAACAAAAGAAAGGAAGGATGTAACATAAATTGCGGAAGTCATGTTAGTAATTTCATTTTACTTATTTTGAACAATGTTATCTAATGAATATCTGTATTCAGTCACTGTTGTGGTTGATCACTTCATCGCACTTGCTGCCACCTAGTGCGTTCGATTCGCAGCATTTCTTGAACCCCTTGATCATGGAATCTGCCGATGTTCTGGACCACGCAACAGAATAGATCCATACAGAAAGCTAACTGATGGCTTCTTAATTGTACAAGGCGGTATGAGGCCATGAGGCCGTTCTAGAAACCCATCTAAACACTCTTTTCGGACCAGGTCTTTCCTGTCTTCTGTAGTACTACCGTTTGAAACCAACAAGATAAACAACAGTCACAATCTAATTGTGAAATTCAATAGTGTATTGTTACGTCATAGCGTACAACAGAATTTATTTCCCAGACATGCCTTTTTTTGTGGAACAGTACACGACGGGATACTCATAGTCTATTGTTCGTTACACATGTATATGCCACATTAAACTATCAGATTTGAAATTTTGTTAAAAAGTGTGACTTATTTTCGGGCCAATACAATAATTTGAATGTTTTAAGGTGCTAGATTTAAAAGAATTCTAATTTTAAATAAAATGACATATATATAAAACTGAAAACTACTTGAATATTTTATTATATTCCGTTCTTCTTTGTTTGAACCATTGGATTGGATTATTCGCAAAATATTCCGTTTCAAACATTTTAGGCTGTTCGTCTGGTTTCTATGGTGTGAGCTGCTTACAGCGATGTGGCTACTGTAAGGACAGTGCTTGTGACAAATATACAGGGCGTTGCCCACAGGGATGTCAAGATGGATTTTATCCCCCAGAATGCAGGACTAGTAAGTTGAGACATACCGGTATGCTATTTTATAAATGAGATCATGATGACTATATAATGTTCACATTGGCAATTGGTGCAAAAGACTGAGTTAGATTATTGAGAATTGTTAGGTTATTCTGCTAACTTGGCTTGTTAAATAAAATAAGAATATTTATATTTATATAAAAAGTTCAAAATGTAAACATATTGTCAAAGCTTTACAGTAGTATTTATACACTTTTCCTGACGCTATCCAACATCGTGTCTGTATTTAGCACAATCCGATTTTCTTTCTAGCAGGACAATTACTACTCATACGAACGGCTTATGTCTAGTAGAGTCAAATTTGACCACTGCAACCCAGGAGAGTAAAGATTTCCGTATGATTAACAACAATTTCTTGAAATCACTTAATTCATTTTGTCAAGCTAGATTTACCATACGCTTGAGCCTTATTTTATCCCCATTGAAACATTACTACTGTATTTAATGTCAGTGGTTCTCAAACTTACTTGCGCGTACCATAGTGTTCGAAGAATATAACATGATTTGCTTTTAAATCTGTTGTCTAAAGCTTAAAAGTCAAATTGAAAATATATTTCAACCGTCATAAATCGTAACTGTCGGTGCTATGGTATATTACTATGAGCCCCATGTAAAAGTAAAGGTTAAAACCCATATTAGATAGATTATTCTAACTTATTTGGCCATAACGAAATGTATAAATTTTCATGCTATGATTGATGAGCTTATAAACTATGTATTTTCCATTTCTACAGCTTACACATATCTAACGACACCACCTAAAATTTTAGCGACTGGTTTCAGAAATGTTACGCTGGATTTTAATTTAGAAAGATATAGTGGTCGAGGAAACCCTGTCTTCTATCAAATTCAATACAAGTACGTAGAGGTTAGTACATTATTTTTGAGAAATTTATTTCAAACATATAACTTACCCAGTTCATATTGTCTTGTCATGAAAATCACTTCCAGTTGAGTGGCACTGCGAAGCCAATGCATGTTAAAATGCTCACAAAGGCAAATTCGTAGATAGCACCTAGAATGAAAGCCCTGTTCGTTACCTTCCTTTAGGAGTAAAAACAAGTATCTTTCAATATAAAGTACAATTTTCAGCAGCTTTTGTACATTTAAGTTTTATGAATATATTCAGGTAGTACGAACTCTTTTACAAGGTATTTATTAATAAAGTATATCAGGTATAATATAATGTATTCTTGTTATTACTTGGAATATTTTAATATTTTGAATTTTGTTTTTTAGAATTTGTATTAATATTAGTTTTTAAATGCGAGTATAGTGGCTCATAATGAATTATTTGTCTAGTATACATTTGTAAGTTTTGCTCTTCTCTTTCAAGATCGACAATTAAGTCACGAAGAAGGATTTCTGTTTGGAAACTGAAAAATGAAACCAAGATTGTGATTATGAGCTAAATTAAAATTTAACTTACAAAATAATTGCTAAAAGTTTACAGTAATTGAATTTTCCACTGTTTCCTAGACGCAGACATTTTCTTATTTTATCTTGTGTTCTCTGAAATTATTTCGTTCATTTTGCAAATAGTTTCTTCTTTTTGTTATATGATTACTGAAATATAGGATGAAAGTGTAAACAATTGGATAGAAAAGAGTCCTGTATTAATTAGGAACCAAATACTCAGAGAACATGTATTTTCAAGATCTGCAACTGGTCTTGTTCCTGGAAAAGAAATAATTTTGAGAATTGTTCTCTATCATGATGATGGAAATAGTTATCAAGGAGAGTTAATACCAGCAGTAACCGGAAGGACCATTTGTATTGGTATGTATATATTATTCTTATTTCCACTACAAGATATGGTTACTAACTGCAGAAAATCTCAACGTCAATTCGCACAAAGCGAATTTAGAAATTTGGGGGCAGAAACTCGTCTGCATCACTTTTTGAAATCGACAGGGTACATATATATATATAGGCGCGGATCCAAGGGGGGCTATAGCCCCCTTCCCCTTGACGTCCAGGTTTACACTGGATAAAATGGCCTTCAATCCTACTTTGCACTGGATAAAATGGCACAACTATGCTTTAGCCCCCCACTTGATGATATCCTGGATCCGCGCTTGTACATAAATTTTGACCACCCCGCTGGTCTAATAGTTATCGTTGTGATCGTGGGTCCCGGGTTCGATTCCCGGATCTACCAAGGGATTTTTTCAAAGCGAGGATCTGGAACGGTACCCACTCAGCTGCTTTGAATAAAAAAACTGTGGCGAATACAGTTGAGAGATTCGGCTATTCTCTCCCAACCTGTCTGGTTAACATGGGAGCAGTAGACCAATCCCTCCCTTCGAGATAGGCCTCATCCAGTAGGCTGTAGATTGAATATGGCTGTGAATAATATATATATATACCAGGTGTATGCATAAGTTTTGCCGGTTTTTGTGGTAAAGAAAACACGTAATTTTCAAGGGAAATTAATTTTGTTTTATTCAAAATATATCAGGTAATTGATGCATACCATGCCAGAAAAACCGCTTGTCTTTTGCGGCAAACCATTCGTCGAGCCATTTTCCAACGTCTTCGAAATTGCTGAAGTGCTACTCTGCGAGATGATAGTCAGATGGCGCCAGATCTGGGGAGTGCGGCGGGTGCGGAAGGATGTCCCATCCAAGCGATTTCAAGGTGTCTTTCACTGGTTTTGCTGTGTGAGACGGCGCATTGTCGTGTAACACAATCACTTTGCCATGTCTTCGGGCCCATTCCGGTCGTCTTTCGATCAATGGGTGATTTAAATTAATCATTTGTTGGCGATAGCGTTGTGCATTAACGGTTTCGCCGGGCTTCAAGAGTTCATAATACACAATACCGCTCTATTCCCACCAGACACAAAGAAATGGTCTTCGCCAGGTGAAAGCCACGATTTTTTCCGCTTCGGGTTTTCAAAATAAATCCATTTTGTGTCACCCGTCACAATTCGATACAAAAAGGATTTTCTTTCGTGGCGTTGAAGCAGCATTGCACAAGTGACTTTGCGATTTTCCATTTGACGTTCATTCAAATCGTGTGGAACCCATTTACCCAGTTTATTGATCTTCCCCATTGCTCGTAAACGTCTGCTGATTTTTTCTTGTGACACATTTAATGCTTTTGCCAACTGCTGTTGAGTTTGAGTTGGGTCCTCCTCCAATAACGCCTGCAATTGCTCGTTTTCGCACTTTTTTGGTCTTCCAGAGCGCGCACTGTCTTTCACATTGAAATCACAACTTTTAAGTTGTCGAAACCATGTCTCACATATTCTAATCGATGGAGCGTGTTCACCATATGTTTCCACCAGCACACGATGACTTTCAACAGCCTTTTTCTTTTGATTAAATAAGAAAAGCAATGCGTGCCGCAAATGTTCTTTTTCAGGCACAAACTTCGACATGATCACTGAACGATAAAACAAAGACGCTAGTGTTTGGCTGACTCAACTTGTGTGTGTTTGTAGTTTAATGTCAGACGAACAAACTGACGTATGTGTCAAATGAATACGCTGCGTACTTTTCGCTGGCGCTATCTCTTAGGTAAACCGGAAACTACTTGTGCATACCCCTGATATATATATATGCTTCAAAGTTTTCTGGTGTGTCACCTACCAGTGTTCTTCATAAGAAATATTAAAAAGAAATTGTATGTGCCACTTAATCATTAATCTGGATGTGCCTGCGTTCGAATTAGATGCAAATGGTATAAAACTGATTTTGGTCTCATTTGACGCGGAATCCATTCATAATTGACACATTAAAATCTCACCGCTATCCAAATTAGGATTATGTGTACATTAGAGTGATGCTTATTTTTAAAAATTCGAGAAGTCAACGGGGTACGTACACAATCTGTTCCATGAATCGTGAAAGTCATTCTGTTAAAATTTGGTTAATTTTGAGTAACATTTAAGGGTCGTTACCAAAACCTGGAAAATCGCAGTCTGTTACAATGCTTAACACATGAGCAGCCATGTTTAAATTGTTTAAATGTTGTAAACCCTCAATTATATTAAGTTATAAGATTGTTCAACATACGGTAGAAGTTTTCTTACAACGTTATCAAGATATAGCATCTTATACACAATTAATAGAAAGGACAAGTCCTAACTTAAACATCGAGAATATTGCCGTTTCTAAGGAGATAATATAAAGATTCAATTTTGTGTGAATTTCCAACCTATATTTTGATTTTTTAACGAACAGACTTATATGGAATGCTACCTTCTCGTATTGATAACACATAATTGTTACTCTATCGTAATTTACCATAACTAACTTTCTAATGTAAACTAAGGTAAAAGCGGGACTGTTTGCAGGTTCTCTTTTATGAAAAAAGATGGCTACTGTTAGGCCTGCTAGTTGTAAAATGATGGACGTGTGTATACTTGTAGAGAAATGAAGTGAACTTCTTCGAAATAGGATATCTTTCAAGGGAAGGGAAATGGCATGTTTCTGTAAACTTGCGTAAAGAAAACTGTTTGGAAAGATATATCTGCCGTAGCTGCCATTGGAATTTGGGATAAAGCACAAGTCTGTAGCCGACTGCAACGTCAGGCCAGCGTCTCCGAGGTTCTGGGTTCTAATCCCGGCTGAGGCATTGATATTTGTGGATTTTAGAAGCTTAACAGCTAGTTGAACCAAGACGAGTCGAAGTCATTAGTTACTAAAATGGCTCAAAATACAAAGTTAACCAGAGTTTACGGGTTTCTCTCTGTCTTTGGGAACATCTAATTGCAACTCTTAAAAATATCTTCGATTGCTGCCAGAGCTGAAGAAAAATGGAAAAGCGAGTGTTTCTTATCAGGGAAAATACTCTGATCATTTTGACTAAATCGTTTTTCGAATTGATTTTAATTTGTTTATGGTCTTTAGCCATGTGAGGCTGAGACTGGGATATAGGAGAGAAAGGATACGGGATGCTGTAACCCATGACCTAAGTTTACTGTACCATCCAGAGACTTTTCTGGTGTTACTGCGGAAAAACTTCAGTGAGAATGATCGCTCACTGGGATTGAACCCACGACCTCCCGAATGCTAAGTTACCGCTCTGTCACTAAGACACAGTCACTCGGTACTTGTTTTTCGACAATACTAAATCTTGACTCGAATTTGAATGTTGTCTTTGGCCTTTAAGCATCTAATTCTCAGGCCGATATTGACTCGAAATTTACACAGTGGATCTACATTGTGATGGAGAAGTGCATCAGATCAGCGGAATAAATTTACTATAAGCAAAAACATGAAGTTGCCCTAATGGAGAAATACTATAAATTGCATACCAGGATTAAACACTAAAACAAATTTTATCTGCATGTTCTCAGTAATCATTGGAAGAGATATCCACAGTTAAGGACTTACCAATAGCCAATTTGGTCAGTTTAGCAAAATTTTGGAAATATTACTTTCTTCAATATTGGAACAAGTTGGACAGGTGCCCCATTGCAAACTTCAACTTTTGCTCCTTATAATAAGAACCACCCTAGTGTACATGTATGTGTACATATATATTAGTACAATACCGTATGAATCATTGGGCAGCCAAAATTTGTCAGGTATATTATTGACAAATTGACACGTGTGTTTTTTCTAAACTTGATGTTGAAAGCGATCCGTTTTAACATTTCTTGCCGCATCAATATAATGTTCCCTACAGATCACAATAGTTAACTTAAATATTCACTGCGATTGAAGCACGAATTACTTATGATAAACTATTCTACAACGAGACAATTTGGAACACTGTCACATCGAAGACATTTTCCACTTACGACTATATCAGAACGTCTAACAGTTCTTCAGAACTTTCCATATTTGGCCAAATACATTGTACACCACGCCATTCGGCTTGAACTATTTATCAAACATTCACCAGGGAAGGGGGGCACGGTGGCTCAGTTGGTAGAGCGCTCGCAATACACCAGGGAACTGCACCACACACACATGAAGGAGGTATTCTGATACATATTACGAAACTGAAGCCTGAAACTAAATTTGGCAATTCAACTTCGAAGTCTAAAATTGGATAAAAAGCGGGACCAACATCTAAACAATGGATGCTTTCCCCGCGCACTTCAACTAACAACTTATCGTAATTGATCGTAAGGGGCGCGGGATAGTTTTGTTTTTATCGTGTGTTCTGTTAAAATTATTAAAGCATAGTAATGATTAGACACGAGGCTGCCACTGTTGTGTAACCAGTTTTCATTTTCAGTTAGCTCGTCCAGTTAGTATGGCACTTTTCCTTCACTAGTGCGTCTTCCCTCTAATGACTGTAAAACCTGTTCAAACTTGAGAAAATAACAAGTTTTCCGTGTTAATATCAATATTTACTCACCGAAGATTCCTCTGAAAAGGGATAATAACATCCATTATTGAAACCTATTATATTTTTGCATTTATATTTTTCCTTTGGATATTTCGGTAATTAGATTAAGAGGCATAGAGGTACTAGGATTTGTTTTGTTTATATATTCCAATGATATTTTGGAATTCGCTGACGATTATATATTTTATGATCCTTTGGTTATTTCACAAGGACAAAATATAATTTCTTAGCTGACGAATTCCCCATTCTACCTCAATTTTGTCCAGAATGTAAATGAGTCTAACATAGGGAAGCGAGATTTATATGAAGTAGAATCTGAAAATTATGGTGACCATTTTAGAGGAGAATCTATCAATTGACTATCTTAAAGTGTGAACGTCGTTACAACGAAATCCATCATATCCTCAGTATCCATCATATTATGTGTGATTAGCATACCATGCACATTTGGTATGCTATGCAACGACATTTCACACTTGAGTTGTGGGTATAATGCTTTTATTCGGCTTACCTGTAAATGTAGTTGAAGAAAGTTAAATTCAATATAAGCCTAATTAATGGATATTTTCCGCATTATCAGATGGTTTGTCAATATGTTTTAGTGTACGAAACAAGTTTATAGTTTGGGACTATTGTGTAGCATTTCACTCTAATGATGATGTTAGAGGAGCATGATCATAGAAATTAGATGGGGAAGGTTGGTACGTGAGGAGATAGGTTGTTCTGTTTTCTACGCATATAAACTACATCAGTGTTACAGTAGTATGCATGCATATTTAATTCTTATATAGGAAGTACTTAATTTGGCTGAGGTTGATTGGTATAGTCAAGCTACTGCTATTCAATGATAGATAGGAACAGCGTCAGAAGAACAGAGAACTATAAAAAACTCTACCTAATAGTTAATGGCTCCTCCTTTGAAACGAATAAGAGCAGCCTTGCATTATAACATGAACTCTTCAAGCGTGTGAATGAGGTTAACATCGATATGTAACAATTCCATCGGCAGGTTTCACGAAGTTCGTCTAGGTTACTCTGATGTTCATATCTCTTCTGTTTGACCTGTTATTCCAAATAATATCTCAGATTTAGAACAAAATTCAAATAAGTAATTTCTGGTCCTAGAAGATGAGAGGTTCTCTGGTGCTCATGAAACCAGTCAGAGACATGTTTGTCTAGACACTACAATTATCGTCCTGCAAAATTGGTGGATGCAGAGTTGGATTATCAGCAGGATGGTGGAATGACAGTCCTGTATGTAGGGAGACAACTGTAGCTCCTTGATTTCAAGTGCACAATGATTCACATTGACTTCCACCAAAGGGCCCACTTCAGTGTAAGTGATGTCAACTTTGGAACATGTTAGATTCATCTTCTGCTTGGACCACGCCTTGTACACAATTTTTATTGAAGGCTTCATGAAGTCGTTGATGCTCGCTACGTCTGCTATCAACACGGAAAGACAGAAACGGGACTCATCAGATCAGACAATCCGTTACCAGTCCTCTACTGTCCAGCTTTGGTCGAGTTGCGCCCTTTGAAGTCGGGTGTTATTTTTTTTTGGATATTCCAGATATTCATGTTATGGAGTTTCTGTTGTAGTGTACGTTCAGGAATCGAGCCATATTGACCATCATTGACAGTTTTGGAACAATTGTTGCATCATTGTGAAACGATTAGTGGACGCCATATGTGATACTTGCGTGCAAACCCTGTCAATTAACACTTGTTTATGACCATACTTCTCACGCCAGTATGTAGTTGACTACGATTACTTCCGTTACCCAAACACACATTTAATTGCACTTTAGCACACAACAGCGAAATCAAACGCTTCCTCAACATTATACCCTTTTGATCCATCAAGATGCAATGACCTCAGAATCTCTTTCTCCGACCCACGGTGTACACACAGAACATCATCTTAAAATATTTAACGAAAAAGGTAGAAATAGAGGGTTATGATAGTGAAGTTTTATCTTATATAACAATATGTGTATATACGATGAAAAGCATATTTTACGGATTGTAGTATCACTGTCCCAAAATAAAGATTATCTTGCTTCACTCGGTTGGTAAGAAAATAGTAACAACTGTGTTTAATTCATGCATCTACTATTTACTTTATGTGTTTCTGGGCATAATGTTTTGGAAGCGTAATATAAGAACCAAACTTCGTAAAAACGTAGAAAATATTAAGCTCAGCCTTCTCACAAGAAAGGAGAGTGAAAACGACAGTCTTCTCACATTTCTTCTCATTTTATGTTTGAATGAGCTTTCAGCTCAAATGTTCTATGATTGTATCTTTGCCTACATGATGCTTCATATTCCTTGCAGTTCCTGTTTCTCCACTCTACAATCCTACGGTCGTCTGGAAGAATGAAAGTGCATTCCAAATTGAGTGGAAGGTATGTTCCATTCAAACATTTTCATATTCAAAGTATCAAAAGAACTTAAGTGTTGTTCATTATCTAAGGTGAAAGAAAAACTGTTCAATGTTAAATAATTTGATGTATACATAATATAATGGTGACAAGGCAGACTAGACCAAGTACAAGATTTTCCGATATTGAGTTGTGTGTACGAAGTTACTGGTAATAGTGAGAATTTTAATCTGACAAAGTAGACCAGCTGTCCTGTTAATTAAATGGGCACAATTGGATATAATTTAGTCTGGCTAATTTAGTTTGTGTATTTTTTGACATGGCATAGTAGACCGAAACACTGCTGGTCTAGTCTGCTGGACCAACGTTAGGTGGTCTAGTCTGCCAGGCTACGGCATTATTTTGCCTATACGCGTGAAGAAGGTACTGTGCATTAACGTCGCTACTAAGTGAGTATTTTAAATTAGCAATGGTGAACTATATAAACCGGTGAAAACTCATGTTCTTACAACTACTAAGTCTTTTATCAATTATGTGTGCTAACGGTCATTTGTCCAAAGCGTAGCATTAATCAATGAAATGCGTTAACATATATATATATATATATTGTCAAATTAATGCATTATTCATCTCTCCAAAGGCAAATTCAGTGTTTTGCAATCTAAAAATACTACTGTCTAGTATAAATGTTATTCTATTGAGAATATTTACAATCACCCACCGCTGACGACACTTACTATACCACTCTGCTTTGTGAGGCCATGACTAATACCCAATTATAGGGTTACGCTCTTTTTATTTGAAGTGGTTTTAGGATATAAGTGTTATTGAGGAGATATGGTTGGTTTATAAGATGTTTAAGGAATTCTTTATTATTATAACTTTAACTTGTTACATTGTGATTTTGCATCGTAATAATTCATTACTGGTATAAAGGGAGAAAAACTAAAACGATAACACGAGATGCAGAACACGCTACAAACACAACATGGGGTCCTTAGTGCAGACAGATGCAGGTTCTGTTGCCGGTGCGGTTCGGGGCGCTTTTATGAGACAACGTGAGCCCTATTAGTTTCGATGGATTACTGTGTAAGTAATGGAATAATGCAGTCTGAAGGTTGTCATGCGGAGAAGTCATTGATTGATATAGGGTATTTCCGGAAGGTTTGCTGTAAGATTGGAAATATATATGTTGATGAACAGATAATGGGCATGTAATGACTGGTGGTCCTTGTGCGATATAGGTAGCATCGTTGTGCATAGTGCCATGTAATAGCGAATGGAAAGTACAATAGTTTTAGTGATATATCGTTGACGTAATACTTCGAGGTGATAGAGAATGTGAGGTACAGCGATTCGGGCGTTGAATTCATCGGCTAGCCTAGGTAGTTTGATTCGATGATCGATGCGGAAAGAGTGACATTTGAGCATTTCTTCTTTATTATGGAATGAGTGAGGTGCAGCGATCCAGGCAATATATCTGTAGATAACAACGGGTCGTAGAAATGATTTATATGCATTTAGTATGGCAATAAGAGTGAGGCCCCAGATTGTGGCTGTAAGACTTTTTAGCCAATTTAGACGGTTGCATACTTTTGTAGTGAGAGACATTACGTGAGGGGGTTCATGTGAGGTGGTGATCGTACGTGATACCAAGATATTTGACAATGTTGCTAGGGTTGATACGTGTTTGATTCAGGTTAAGATTCAGTTGGGCAGGATTACGTTGTACCTTTGGTGGATGTTTCGGTGGCAGAAAGACTATAGCTTGAGTTTTATTTGCGTTAATTGTAGGGTTTCAAGCGTCTGAATGAGACATGGAAGTGTATAGTGTTTTGCTAATTTGCTGAATAGTTTTGGCTGTGGCGAGGAATGTTGTGTCATCTGCGAATAAGTAGATGTGAATATTCGCAGGTAATGGGGGCAAGTGAGTATTGAAGGGTAAACAGAGTAGAGGTGATAGTACTTAGCCTTCAGGAACATCTGTATAGAAAAATAGAAAGTATGAGCTTGCGTGTTTTTGTTTATATAAGTCTGCCTGGTGGTCTGGCAACAAATGACGTTCCTAGATGTGTAAGTAGAGACGTTTCACCAGTATGCGTTTTAGTATTTTGCCAAGGGTGGGAGTTAACTGTATTGGTCTGTAGGAGGTAACTGAATCGGGGGTTGGTTAGCTTTTAAGAACATAATCGTTTTTTAAGTTTTCAAGATGGTTGGTATATATTTTGTTCGTAGTACTGTGTTGAAGATAGTAACAATCAGTTGTAGTATTTGATAAGGTCCCTCTCGTATATGCCGATAGGGGATACAATCTAATCCAGGTGTAGTATTCATTTTCTGAGCTGTTGCAGTGATGATGCCTAGGACTGTGATAGGTGATGTAAGTTGCTTGTCTACGTTGATCTCCTGTTCAATGTCAGGCTGCAGTTCTGGTGTTGACTGTGATGTTTAGGACCGTCATCGGTGATGTAAGTTGCTTGTCTAGTTTGATCCAATGTTCAGTGTTAGGCTGCAGTTCTGTTCCGTTGAAATCGGTAGGATGAATAGGGTACTTTCTAGCGAAGATGGTATGCGGCGGCATGAATATTTCCTGAAGGTCAGTAGCAAACGCTATCGCTTTGTCTTGGTCTGACTGTAGTGGTTGGTTATTCTAAAGCATCGCATACGTTGTGCAGTACACTTTCCAGTTAGGGTATTGAAGCGTTTCTAAAATTTCGTTGGATGTGAATAGTCTCTTAGTTGGTTACAGGTTTTAATCCATTGCCAAGACTTTTAGGTCTTCAGGTAATTATGTACAGTCCGTTGAAGTTGTCGATGTAGATAGTGACGTTGGATTGCGGGTTTTAATATAATATCAGAAGTTCTGTCTTGATCGTCGTATTAGGATGCGGCTTGGAGAGTTGTAATGATGCTATGTAGGGTTGGGTATAGTTCATCTTCTGTAGTTGGTTCAGCAGTGTTCTGTAGATTATTGGTGATCTAGCTTTTGTAGTTATTCCAATCGCCGGGGTCATAGCGGGTATTTGTGCGTTGGGGCGTGTAGGTTCACGTGCGAGATTGCGGTGGATGATGAGTTTAATAGGAATGGGATTACTGCCTACAGTATCCAGGACCTCGATGTTATTACAGTTTGTGATGTAGAGGAAGAACGGGTGTTGTATTATAACGGGTGTTGTTTGTGAAATGGATCGGGTATGATTAAGAAGTGGCTCTAGGGGTCCGTTGGTGGATGTACTGATAAATGTGGTATGTGGTTGGAGCTTTTACGGTCCGTTCTACTATTGATGTTTATATGGGCTATTACGATATAAGTTTACAAATTGTCAGGTATGTATTGAAAAAAAGGTCGATACTTGAAATGTTGTGTGCTTATGAGATGTTCAGGTAACTGCATATTGGATACGAGATGTGCACAAATATGTGTGATACAAATCATATTTTATATATTGACACATTAAGGTCCAAGGTTTCTTTCTACAAAATACGAGTTTTGTGTCATACATTTAGTGTTATCTATAACAGAATACTTCGAAATTTGTTTTATTCGTCAATGTCACTTCTATCCCTTGGCTTCAAGGGTCGACACATGAGACTTACTTGTTTAGCACGTTACAAATCTATAATGTGCTGGGACTTATTCCATACAAAGGAAAGTCAAGCTCTACCTGGCTTTTGAAAATGCAAGTAAAATCTATTATTACCAAGAACTGAACAGAGATCAATTGAGCTAACAGAAGTTCTACTTAGATTTACTGTACACTATGTGCACATTTCTACAAAGAAATTATAGTAGTAAAGATTTCCCGATAAAATGATCACGCGCATCATGTAGTTATACCTTCTTCCCCTTCACAGCATCTTATTCCCAATCACGTGAAACTAAAGGTATTTGAATATAATAATCTCACCAGAGTAATAACCAAATAAATCAACGAAAGTAGATGATATTTTCTTTTTAGCAGAAGGTATACACTAATGTTTAAGGTTAAAAATTACATCCGTATGCCCTCGACTACAGCCGTGTCTTTAAAGTTTAACTAATTTATACACAGACATAGATGTATTGTAAACCAATGAAAAAATCATGGATAGCTTGACAGAAATGATAGGCCTACATTTAGTGTAGCGGTATGTTTGGATGTTTACAAGTTATGACAGTACAAGATACCTATTTGATCTATTGACTTTGATAAATGATATGCGATGATGATATTATCCAGCGCCAATACAAATGCTATTTTGATAAATGCTAACAATGCAAGCTAATCCCGGTATTACTAAACAAGAAAAAATACAACTTGGTAGTAACCTAATAAAAATTTTCGTATTAAGACGGATCAAAATGTTCAAAGCTTACATTAAAGTAATACTGTACCATCTCATATATACTGCGGTGATGGTAAAGTCACTACAATGTCCTCGTTACAAATTTTACTTTCAAGTTCTTTTGGCTAATAAAATGTTGGCATCGTCTGCGCTTCGTGTGGTCCTGAATTTTCGTTATATTTGTCTGGTAATGTAACAGTGGAGAGATCTTGTAAGTTAGTTGAATTAGAAGAGAAATGGAAAATACCGCTAAGATGGTGACAGTTGCAGAAGGAAATTTGTGTTGCAGGAAGAAATAGGGTAATGAAATATATCAGCAAAGAAAACCGCAAGGTATAGTAATCCATTTACTTCTTTTACTCAAGTGGAAATCCTAATGTTGCAAGATGTTTCGAACAATGCAGAGAGGATACTTTTCAATGTTTTTTTTCGGCAAAGTTTACAAGGCATTCGTTCTCAGGAAACTATTCTTCATCCAGAAGAAAACTACACTGTTTTGACTGCGTTTGATTACTCTATAGACTGACTAATTAATAAACTGAAAATTAGATTTTTACAGAAGTGCAGACTACTGAATGCCACTCAAACAGGAAACATGATTAAGTTCATCAAAAAGATTTTTACAGAAGTGCAGACTACTGAATGCCACTCAAACAGGAAACATGATTAAGTTCATCAAAAAGAAACTGTACAAAGACATACTAATAAGAGTTTCAGTGGTTCCGCTTCACTTTAGTGAGAATGGTTCTTCTATTTCACTTACTAAAACAGAATGCTGACATTTGTTTATACTCTTGCAGCAACTAATATGGAAGACCGATGTCAGATATCAAAATAAGATATATTCATAATATTTTTGAAAGGAGCTAACTGAATGTCAGAGTAGATCCAACACTTGTCTGCTACAGGCAACTACAAGAATCACAAACTAGTAAACACCATAATGTACCTCACTAGGACTGTAATTTTGTTGATCTTAAACACCCTGCAAAGTGTGTAACAATTTTTCAAAACAGCAGATTGGCTTGAAAATGGCAATGGCTTTATTACTCAACACAAAGTGTATTCAAAAGTAAGTCTTTTGTTACTTTAGTCTTGTGACATTCTCTTTAATGTAAAGTTGCAAATTATAGAAAAGGAATCCTGTGTATGTTTCGTATTGATCACTGTGTTTTTCATAATTTCATATAACCAGTTCAAATGTAATACTCTCATCAGGATTAAGTGCAAAACATTTAATATACCTAATTTTGTACAAATCAAGTATTATCCATTTTTACAGTCAAATAATTTGATGACGGAAGAATGCTGAAGGACAATAGTTACTTACCAGCCTGGTTTATGCACATGGAATTGAGTTTAAAAAAATCTTTGTGAAATGAAATCTAAATAAATTGTGTGAAATATTTTCCTCATTTCTGAAAACTTAATTCTGGAAATATAACTTGTTTCTTCATTTTAGCTCTTCATTTCAAGTTGATTTCTCGTTTCTTTGACGGAATCATATTTATCTGCGATTATAGTAATGTAATGAAACCAGTACCCTAACATTAATTGAGATAGGAGATACCGTATTTAAACATGACAGTATTACACAAAAGTTTTACAATATTTCTTTACATAAAACATCCATTATGTCCAATGTGGTACGAGAGTGACAATTTTATCGTAAATCATTAAATTATTTAATAATTTTAAAGAAAAATGCAGTATGCAACTTATAATGGCATTTAAATATTAGATCTTGGTGAACTTCTTGTATATCGTTAAGGATATTTTTTGCAACGGAAAACGGACAGAGTTTCTGTTGCAATTAGTTTTGTGATACCTATTTTTCCTCATGTACTGTGTAGTTTAAATGTGATATTGTTTGGTATGAATGAATAATGTATGATATTAATTCTTGTTACTTACGGATCAGTAAGAAAAGTTATATTATGTTGAAGTGAAACGAATGTTTCATATGTGTTTTAATACTGATTTGTTTTCCATATTTTCCACTATGCTGAATCTCCATTTAGTATGAAACAGTAGAAGAGGTCTCGTGTCCCTTGTCACACTATAATGTATATATAAAGGAAGGCTGGCGATATTACCTTTACGAATCTGTGTTCGTACCACGAATTGTTGTCTATGAACGAATGCCATTCACTGAATACAAGATCGAAATACAGGCTGTTACAGCTTGGGGACCTGCAGCAAAATCCGATCCAGTGGTTGTAGTTACAGACCAAGAAGGTATGTGTAGATATTTTCTACAGATTTATTCAGTTTGATTATTCATTAGAGTTTTGTATTGTGCAGTCTACTGAGACAGGATGAATATTGGACCATCAAATATTCACTGAAGCATGTTTTTGTTTCATAATTTACTACTAGTAAATATTCTTCCGTATAATTTACTACTAGTAAATATTCTCCCATGTTCATGCAAGAAAAAAATACAGAACACTGATATATTTTGTTAATATATATTAGCTAAAACTAATGACAGCTGAAGTAATAAATTTATCTTTAAATTAATGTCACTCTCATAATTCTGGTGATTGAATACAAACAAATGTTCATAACAACTATTTATCTTGTATTTTTCATCACATAATCTTTAATGTGATAAATATCACATTGTAAAATGCTTAAAAATGGAAAGCGTGGCGTTCATTGGAACATGAACTAAACTAATTCCATGCAGTAATAACTATGTTTACGTAACAAATAGTACAAGGACAAATAGTACAGGATTAGAAACATATTTTTATAGAATATGTTCAATTATACAAAAATCTACAAAAATGGAACCTGTATAATCTAGACATCTCGACACGAGGAAGTTTATATTTATTTCCCTTGGTCGGATGTATTGTTTAAAACGAAAATAGTAACGCGAAATGGAAATACAAAATTGATCATTAGAAACTTGTAAAAGCCACAGAAGCGGAATTTCCATTTTCAAATGATCATTAGAAATAAAAATGTTCCAACATGTAGTAACTGTGTTATTTATTTTTCTCTTCTATTCACGTTTACACGTGATGATTTATGGAAAATAGACTTTGTAATAGCTTGAGGGACAGGTTATTAATTCCCAGCATTATCCTAACTTTTCTTATTAGATACATTCAGCCCTCTCGTTTGCTTATGTACGCATCTACATTTCTCCAAGGCCGATTCACTCATTAGAAGGTGGAGAGGCAATGAACTGAAGAGATTTTACTTTGAAAAGATTGATATTTTTGTCAATGCACTTGCGAATTCCGTTGTAGGACCTGTATTTTACTAAACACTCTTGCAAGAAATATGATATCATGAAGGCACAAAATAATAAATATTAGTGGAAATATGTAAATAAAGTGAAAGCGGTCAACACATGTACAATATCAATTTGTTCGTCAAATTTTATTATTTTTGAAGGTAATATTATTTTGATTTTACTTTATGTAAGACCAGATAATGTACGTATGTAGGAACTTTGAATGAAAACTAAGTTGTTCCCAACGGACACACAAAGGTGTGCTGTATAAAGAGCTACATAATGTACAATTTCTTTTATTAGCAGGCTATCGTTTGTAATACTCGTGTAGAACGAGAACATGTATAAAACTATTTGTCGTATTGAACTGCTGGGGCTGTATACATTTGAAGGGAACAAGGAAAGAACGATCAAAGTCACATTTTAAAAGTTTTGAGTAAATTACAAGTTTGTTTGAATCGCTGACTCTCATTTAATTTAATATTTAGAAAGATTGTTTCAATGCAGAAAAGTTACATTCATATCTGTCTTAAATAGTGATCCAGTAATTCCACCTAAACCTAGTAACTGTTATTGAATATTTGAACAATGCACCTTATTGTAGTATCTTCAAATGATATAATAATCAAAGTCCAGCATAACAATTGGATAACATTTTATAATAATGAACTTATTAACATCAATGGTTTTGGTTACTGCATACCTATATTATAAAGGGAAGAACAAAATAACACTACATTTAAACTGGATTTGAATTTTGTTTATTCTTCCCTTTAACAAGTGGAATTTGATAGTTCTTTATAAAGACCCTATATTTAAGCGGTTCGTAGAGTGGAGGAGTATGATTGATATTTTCATGTATAAACTTGTCAGAAAGGAAGTCTAGATCCTCCTTTACAATACCCCACCAGGGTCCACGGTGGCTTAGTTGGTAGAGCGCTCACCTCTGACGCTAGGGGTCGTCGGATCGATCCCTGCTCATGCTATGTGGGCTTTGTGGTGGACAAACACCGTGTGCGTGGATTTTCTCGGGGTGCTCCTTTTTCCCATTTCCTTGATTCCATCATCATCCATGCAGCCTGAGCCATAGTTGCCTAAATGCCTTAAAATAAATTCAATTCATTATCCCACCAAAATATCTTCGATTTTGCAGATTTTGATTATTCTTTCTTGTATCCTTCACTTCTCTAGTCCCCCTTCAACTCTGCAAATCATGTATCTATCGGGGAGGAGTGCACTTAGTTCCTTGAGATTTAGGTTTTCGAAAAAAAAAATTACAACCAAATGGCTTGTTATTTCTGAACGGTGCGCGGCTCTTTATATTCAGTTATTCAATTCGTTTAATGATAATTAAGACTTATCCAATAAATGGCAGTAAAGCATAATAAACTTATTTTCGTTTTGATACACTAACAGGTTGTTTATAATAATTTTGTCTGAATTACAGGTACCTACTTAAACATATCTATTTTAGGACGGTCCTTATTTATGTGGAGAAAAATAAATTTAGGAATTTCTTTGGACATACCCCCTGAAATGATTTCATATCAGACCAAATTAAACCAGGAGGAAAATTAGCTCCATTGAATAATATTAGATGGTACCTACAATTTTGAATGCGTTTACCATATATAGTATATGGCAAAAATCTGGAATAAACACTTGTCATTCAGAAACGGCCTAAGAGAATGGTGATATATCTCGGATAGAGGTACTGGAGGTAGAGACTCACTTCATTTTATGTAGCACCATCATGGCGACCATCTTGAAGTCCGCTATCTTGGATTCAGGTCAAAATTTTCATATTTGAAAGAGGGTCATGTGACATATCGTTTTCGGGATGTTTTTCAGCACAAACATAAATCTGACACTATTTTCAAAATACCTTTAATCATGTAAGAGTTATTACGTGTGAGAAACGAAATGCTCCGATGTAATACTGTCATTTTATATCTATTGTAGTTACGGACCACGAATTTGTAAGAAATTTGGAAGTGTTTTACTTAAATCACTTCCCTGAAACAAACTGGATAGTGGAAAAAGAAAATGATTAAAAGAATTAAGACTGTTAGGGGGAAACAGTGAAACATCAAAGAGGTTTGACGTGTGTTGTTATTGATTGAAATTCTTATGAAGAGAAGAGAAATAAGTGATTTTGTTACAACAGATACACAACTCTTCCTTGACATGTTTAAAATTCCCTAAGGGTTTCTTGAGTGTGAACTTATTTCGTGGGTAAATGGCAATGACTATTTTCATGGAAAGAAAATAGGTAAATTCCTCCACGTAAAAAGCGAGGCAGCAGGAAGGGGAGTGAAACTATTAGAATATAAGGAGTTTCTTTTGCAGAGAGTGAAGGCAAACAGACAATGTTTTCCTAGATGCGACAAAAGTAAGCTATGTAGTAAACAAGATTGAAAACTTACCACAAAGCTACTAAATAATATTTCAATTTATTCCAAGGTATCTTATAATTTAACTTCTTTCCTCAGAATGTTATATGAATCATCTTCCTGGAAACATATTTGTAGTCTATAGCGAAACAAATATTTAACTTTCTCTAGCAGTTTGTTTCGGGGAAGTGATTTAAGTAAAAGACTTCAAAATTTCTTTCAAATCCGTGGTCTGTAACTACAATAGACATAAAATGACAGCATTATATCGGAGCATTTTGTTTCTCACACGTAATAACTCTTACATGATTAAACATATCTTGAAAATAATATCAAATTTATGTTTGTGGTACAAAACGACTCCAGAACGGTATATCACTTAACCCTCTTCCTATTTGAAAATTTTGACCTTAATTCAAAATGGCCGTCATGATGGTGCTACACAAAATGAGGTGATTCTCTACCTCCACTAGCTTTACCCAAGATATCTTAAAGCCCATTCTCTTAAAGCCATTTATAAAGGACAAATGTTTATTTCAGATTTTTGCCGTACTATATATTGTAAACGCATTAAAAAATTAAGTCGCTTCAGGCAACACTTAATATTATGCAATGGAGGAAATTTTCTCCTGGTTTAATTTGGTCTCATATGGAACCATGTTAGGGGGTACGTCCAAAGAAATTCGTAAATCGAGAATTAAGGATCACTCAAATCTATTTATTGAGAAGTAGGATCGGCATAATAACTACTTAATTATGAAATACTGTATATCTTACTTTTGTTTTTAATTTGTCTTAGCTCCTGCACCAATCCAAAATTTGCGACTAGCTCAACAGGGAGTAACGGAGTTAATAATTGTGTGGAATCCTCCTCGGGATACCATGGGAGACATTCAATATTATCTGGTTGAATACAAGGTATGTCTACAGAATTAATGGTGAAAAATTTATGAAATGGAATAGGTACATGTATAAGATTTTAAATATTAAGTTTTTTTGTTTTCAATTTAAAGGGTATAAATATATAGGATATTTTAAAAGGAAACGGACAATATGTGTAAACTCTTATCGTAGAATACGAAAAGAAAATCGGAAAATTTAAATCTAAAAAATAAATTGGATGGACCCATGCTTTCTTCTTACAGAATGGACATTAGTTTCGATTATTTAATGGTAATCAAGAGTTTATGGTTGACATATTGGCACACCTTCCCTAATTGCAACAGGCAGTTCGACCCACTCACATAGCAAAAGCATATTACAGCGTTATTTATGAATTATTTCTAAACATCCTAAACAGTCGAAAACACACTCCAATATTTTAAAATAATAAAATGTTACAACTAAAATTTCGTTAAGCATAACTACTCAAACCTTCATATATATTGTAGCATTACTACTGCTATGATTCTGTGAAACCTTTAATGTATGACGAGGGCTATTCGGAACTTATTCGTTGGTGAGATGTAAAGAGATAATCAAGAATGGCTCAAGAATGTAAAGATATAGAAAAGTTACCTTAATATCGCTGCTACTTCTCCACGAAATTTCATTCTCATTGATACACTGGTCTAAATCAAGCACATTTTGTATATCATCTTCAAAGAAAGTTCCCTTTTGAATGGTATGCATCATCATGGTATTTCGGTCCCGTCCAATCCATCAGCTTGAAGGAATCAGCTGAGAAAGTGAACTTCGCACTTGGGATCTTAGGTCTCATTGGCCATGTTGAGTGTTGAAGAATTCAAAGCGGCCGAAAATAATCGGAGAGTGCGTTTTATGTACGTAACTCAATTCAGGAGAGTCTGTTCTGTACAGAAATGGCGCCCCAATTTTCAAGAAGAACGAACGCATGTCCATGACGAGGCGTACCATTCAGATGGGAGCTTTCTTTGAGCATGGGAGTAGGTGACCGATATAGAACCGTGCATGAATGCGGATGAAACTTTGTTGGATTCAAGCAAAGGTATGAACGTAACTTTTGTATATCGTGCTACTCTTGATTATCTCTTTACTGTACCAAACCACTGCAATCTAGCTGCTTGTAGACAAGATAGATAGGTGAGGAATATGGCGAGTGATTATATTAATCTCTGGACTTGCTGTCTGCCTTGGATTCAATCCCAATTGTGGTTCGTTTTTCACATAACAGCAACTCTCTCTCTCTCTACCTTAGAATATACATGCTTAACTTGTATGGTATTAACAATTTAACCAGAAACTCCTTTCCGAAGACCAAACCTAGCTAGATTCTTAACGATCAGGGCTGCCAGTGCAATACAAAATTATTTCACATACTAAAGATTTCTACAATATAACGTTTCTTTTCATATTATGATACATTTCTGATTTTATATTTCTAACAGAAAATTCTTATTATAATGATTTTAGGGATTCTTATTCTTTTTCAGATATCATTTCAAAAATAAAATAAAATGCTGCATTTTTAAGGGAGTAATGTGTTTCACTTCTTCTGAAGATGCGATTGTTATAAAACAAAACTAATGGGTTTGTAATTGAATAGAATTTATTTATGGTGTTTAGGCATCTTTGACTCAGATCAGTTGCGTTTGTCATGATGGCCTGGTTCCCAACATTCGCCTCCTATTCGTGATTATTGCATCTGTCGGAATGAATGACATAAAGAGGATTCAAACATAGTATGTTCGTGACAAACTTGACAGTGAATACTGGAAAATCATTGTTGATGACAACACCGACAATTGGAGAGTGACAGCACCGAAATTATGAGTTCAGCATAATCTTAAATGTTAAAGTCATTGTGATTTTAAACTAAAGTGACAATATTCCCCATGCTCTTTCTAGGGGACATAATATTTGGAACAATTATAAATAAACATGTCATGAAGACGAAAAACATAATAACACACTACATACCGAGTTTACTCGATTTTCCGCCAACTAACACAAATGTACTACTCCCGATTATTCATGTGTGGATTAATATATTTCCTTATTCTTCGTGTACATTCTGTACGTTAATTTTAAAACAAAATCTTTTGCGATTAAGAAAAGAACTTTCTTAGACGTGGTTGGCAGGTTAAACTGCGAGCCCTAGACCTTCCCTGTCCTTTTCATCTTCATCATGATGTCTTGGCATCGAGAAAATACGGAGTGTCGTGTGAACAACTTTAAATTCCTCTCGAAATGAGGCATACATTACACAGTACTTTTCGAAGATCTAGACTGTATGGTGCTGCATGGTGCAAATAAATTTATTGAAATTGTGTTATTCGTTTTTCTCGATATTTCTTGCATTCTCCCTTCATTAACCCGAATAACCGGGAGTTCGCTGTACCTTTATTGTTTAGATGATCCTATATTTAACTGATATTTCTTGCTGAAATGAATCTCCCTCAGTAACACAACATCCTCTTCAAGTTGTTCACCAAATGTTTCAAACGACATGTAAAAGTTTCTTTTACCACTTTTAGTTCCTTAATGGGCCCAATTTTTATCTACGATGTTTTCTTTCTCAGCATTTAGTTCATGGGAGAAAATAATTTCTCCATAGGAGTATTGTTGACCGGGTGACAAACAATAGTTTAATAACCATTTCTAAATTATTGTGGGAAATGTTAATGTCTTTGAGATTTGGCTATCGGTAGTTGTCAAGGACATGTTTTTCTCTGCGGAACTGGGTTTTGCTGGCAAAATATTTCTTAGGGGTTAAGATGTTATTATTTACGTTTTGCAGAAATCGGAGACCAAAATATCCTGGGACGAAAGTTTGAATTTGAATTTCGTTTTTAAGGCCATTAGGCAACTTTGACTCAGACCGGATGAATCATGACGCGAGATTTGGTGAAATGAAGAGAGTTGTAGGAAAGGAGAGAACTCAGAGTAAACCCAACCACATGGTGTTTGTGCACCACAGATCCCACGTAGCATGAGCAGGGAACGAACTGAGCCATTGCAGCCCATCGGAGACGGAAGCACAATAACGGGAACTGTTCCCGAAAATTAGGGATGATTGGTAACCTTATTTTAAATACCACTGGTACATTATAATTGCCGGTTGTTACATCGTTAAGCTAATGCTTATGCTACCAGTTTAATTACATTGTTGTCACATTGAATCAGTGGTTTTAATGTGAGAACAACTGCTTCAATATTGAAGTGTTAATTGCAATGTTTGCTCTATAAGGAATAGTGTTCGAATCTTATAGAACACCATATTTCAAAGGGATACGTATGTTAAATTTAAAGTATATTAAATTTACGGCGACTCATTATTAATTAATGTCCATTACAAACCTTTCTCAATCTTTCTCTATGTCGTTTCCCACCTACGTGGGGTCGACGTTTCTGATGAGTCTTATCTTCAAAGTCCTGTCCTGAACATCTTCCCTTGACACATCTTTCACCCCGAGATCCTTCTTAACCCTATACATCCATTTCGCCCTTGGCCTCTCTCTACCTCTCTTCCCCTCTACTTCCATTGTCATCACCCTTTTGACTACACAGTCGTTTGTTCTTCTCATCACATGCCCATACTAATGCACTCTTCTTTCTCGTATCTTCTTAAATATCTCAACAATCTTGGTTGTTCCTCTTACTCTGATATTTCTCACTCTGTCTCTTCTTCTTATCCCACATATCAAGCGTAGCATTCTCATTTGGATGTAGCGGTAACATCAAATCTCTTTTCCTATGCTTTCGTTATTAGCCGTGCTTTCATTACGTACACCATTGCTGGTCTATCCACTGCTTTTAAACCATACCTTTATTCTTTACCGTAATTCTGCGGTCACCAGAGAACACTACATACATTTTCCCAATTTCGTCATCCATCTTGTATTCTACGTGTTATTTGCAAGTCCAAATCACCATTCCCAGTAACGGATCAACCTATTTTTTTCACTTCATTCAATCGTTCTTCTTGTAACCTCACTTTTCCATTTTCTTCTCCATTAAACTCAAGATACTCCTTATCTTTCTACTAATCTTTTGGTGTCTCCCTCCAACACACTACTTTCGTTTCAATTCTGCCCTATTAGTATTGCGCAGTAGGTACAATATCATGGCAAAAATCATACACCAGGGCCTTCAGTTCTCACATCTCTCACTACACCGGGAACTTTAGAAGAAAATCTATTATTGAATATTGTATTGATCTTTTTTGAATTTCTTACGTGTGATTTTTATGGTGGGCAGGCAGAAATATCCATGTGGGTCCTGTACAAAGAAAATTCCTTGTTTGTGGTTGACAAAACAAGTTGTGCAAACAAGGTTCAAACAAAGCCTTTTCTTTTACACAAGGGATTGTTTAAACTAATTTAATTGCCACTAGTGAAAAATAGGATGGAATTGAGAGATACTTGAACACGTGTCCATTAGTTACCAACTCGATGCCTTCCCTACCAGACCACAACGTTTATTGGCTGAAAAGTGAAGTTCTGTTCATATAAGAGATCTTTGATAACTAAAAATTTCTAACATCATAACTGCAAAGAAATACAATATTATTGTACTATAAGGCCAACTGTACGTATATTAACAGTAATCAACATCGCATTAAGGCGTTTCTTCGTATGTTACTTCAATAACCAGGGTGACAGTAATGGCTTTGCTTATTAAAATTCTTGCTTGCTACATTAAACAAACCAAATTGGTTCCAAACTAATTTATTTGTATATTACTTATTCGTTTGTGTCAAGCACTTGAAGTATTGAGAAATAAATAAGGTTTCAACCAAAACTGCTGAATTGTTTAAGTACTCCAGAATTGTTTAAATGATATTCTAAATTCTGTAATTGACAAGCAATAATATCGATATAACTGTTAAAGTTTCAAGCTTGGATTTTATTTAATTATAACAAAGCAATTCAATCGTAACCACATAGGTCTAGGTGGTGTGTCGCACTCCAAAATAGAAAGTCCTTATTTCTGTTCCTGCTCGGGATTGTTAATCTTTTTTCAGTGATCGCAATTTAATTCGTTTAAAGATGTTGTGAGAAAATAGAGTTTTATTTGGGCCCTATTGTTACATTTTTTTTGGAAACCACAAACAGCTTTTTCTGTGTGTATGACGCCCGGGACGCCCATTAAGAAGGCCTGCTATAGATGGCACTCAGCTTGATGTTTATAATGAGGAACAATGTTGGAAGCTTATTAATTGTAGAACACAAAACCACCTCCTTTCCCTTCCAGTTTTCTGCTCTTTTCAGCTCCAAGAAATGTCATCACGATCACACAAAATATGGTGCTATGCAGTCGTGAGGAAAATATAAGTAAAACAAATTGCTGTGAATAAGTGCGTATTTAAAATATATCAACTGTACGAGTAGTATAAAGCTTAGTTTATTGTAAAGATAAAAAATGAACTACTAAATATTTACCTTCAAGTCATGTAGGGGCCACACACTCGTAAAGAATACATAAATTACAACCATAAATGTATAACATTTTGCTTACTCCGGCATTTTTATTGTCTTTTACAACGATACACAAAGTTCCATCGTAGAAACAACACGAACGTAAACACTTGAAAAAAGAAATATTAAAAGTTGCTGAATCAAGAGAAAATCTACCATGGAGATCATCAACAATACTACACATAACAAATATCGACCATGCATTCAAATTAAGAATATTGTTGCGTGTGACATTTTCAATATAAAAGAGGTATTAACGAACGATTTGAGAGGAAATATAGGTGCTTACATATATTTAAAATTGCCCCTAAAACGTGCTTAAATAAATGAAAATCTCCTTAATAAATTTCGTAATGTCACAAATACAGCCGAAGACTTGTGAAATTTATGTTCTGATTTGCCATGTGATTTGAAGCGAACATCATGACGATGTTAGAGATACATTTTAAAAATATAATTTCGCAATGCAATTCGGGCTTTGCGTACGAATTTCACACATATCGTGCATGAGCAACTCTTTTATACCTCATATATGTGAGAAGCAATGGCACGACATGTGCTGACAAGGGATATGTTACAGAAGATTGAAACTTGCGTGCTTCTCGTGGACGAAGGAGTAACAATCTTTAGTATGTTGCTCATAAATTAATTCTGTAGAGCATCGTTTTATAGTCTTCCGCACGAAGTATTTCAAAGGAGTTTAGTAATATGTTGGCACGATGCGCTCGGATATTCCCTTCCTGTGGCAAAGGGACAAGATTTTAAATTTTAATTGCAACGCGTTGTTACAATATATTCCTTTTCTAGTATGTGTCGAGAAGTCACCTGTGTCATATTCCAAGAACAGCGTCACTCGGAAGACATCCGCGTGAAATTTATATAACAAAATGGTGAGCCTTATATAAACCTAAATGTCTTACAAAATCCCTAATTTTGTCACTATCGAGGAAACATGAAATCAGACAAAGAGCTCACTTTGGAAACTAAAGACGTTAGACTACCTTGTTCTCATATTGATAAATTTACTAACAATATTCTGCAGGAGGCTGTGTTGTTTAATTAAAATACTTATAGACATTAATGTTTTCTTTTTTTACTTTATTCGTATATCAATCCCAGAAGTGTATACATCCAATTTTAAAGACAGAAACAACATTTGAATGATATGAAAACCAAGACTAGTAACTTTGAGTTTAGTTAAGTTTCCCCAATACCTTACTAGAGAACCCACCATTCTAAGCTTTAAATTCACTTTTTTTAAAACGTTTATTTACAGTGTATTGAACAACTTGCCTGCCATAAAAACTGCAATGATTCAACACTGCAAAATCTTACGACTTTGTCCACCAGAGTGAAATTAGTAGATCTGCATCCGCACACGCTTTACGAAATAAATGTAACTGCCTTCACAATTAGTCTTGGAGTTCCAGTTGGAATTAGTGCAACTACACTACATACAGGTTGGTTTGTTTCCAAAGTTACCTACTGTAGTTACAGTTTCTTTCATAAAAATGGCGATTTATCAAAGATATGAAATTATGAAGAAACATAATAGAAGTAAATGAAATATTTAAAAACAAATGAAATGTTGTATCAACACAATAAGATTGTTTGAATATAAAATCTACGACTGATTATTGTGAAACAGAGTTTACATTATTTAGTTCCATGATGTAGGTTTGATTATTTCGGTGATACAATGATATTGAAAATGTCAACTATTGAAAATATAAGTTAGTTTAGTGTTGCCTGATGAAACCTAATCTGTTGTGGTACAAATATAAGTCTAGAGAGCTTATTGAAGAATATGTTATCGTAAATGGATTATAAAACACTGTTTTGTAAAGATAATAAAAATATCCAACGGTTTCGCTAAGATTTGACCTATATTGCATAATATTGATTTTGACAGATAAAATATATAGAACTGTGCTATGAAGCTACTTTATGCGTTATTGTTTTATTTTGTGAATATGGATACGTGAAATACTTCATTATGTCACTTAATAATCTAGGAGTTTACTTTGGCAGCCATTATCGGACTGGCTACTAAATAGTAAACTTACTCGGAAACTCTTTTGATATGTCTTGTGGTGAATTTAGAAGCAACCTCGTCTTTGATACCCAAATCAAGAAATATCAAAACACACAGTGGAAGAAAGTTTTGGTCGGTTTTAAAAGCCAGAAGTAAGTACTTAGTAAATATTAGAATGCGGACAGTTTTATCTACTGTAGCCGCCAAATGGTAAAGTTTAGCAAAATGGTTTTCGTGCAAAGCAGGTAAGATTTTTTTATAGCAGAAAAAGCAATACAAGACCATATTTTCTACCATAGTACCTTTTGTGTATCAATAGTCTTCACTCAATAGTTGAGCTATTCATGGGAAAGATCCTTGCATAGTATTGATCCCATTAGTATAAGATATCGTAACTGTCCAACTACAGAAAATATAAATGAATCCTCTTTCGTTTAGCTTTCAGTGGAGGTTCCATGGAAGAGAAAAAGATACTTTAATTTATTAATATAAATTTTCAATTGAACCCTCCTTAGATATATTTCCTGGACGCCACTAGTTCTCCTAATATCACAATTTAATTCTGCATATGCATGTGTCCTATTTCTCTCCTTGTTTCAAATAAGTAAGTAAAGCACTTTCCAAGTTATCGAGAAAGTATGAATAACAGAGATAATGCAGGAAAGTTAATGCATGATAATACAATGTTGAGAAAAATGCATATTAAATCGTAGAACTATTGCCAAAGACGTTTCGCAATAATGCATCATTGGAAGTATTGTATTTGTTCCTTTTTATATAATTTCGTGCGATTGGTCAATGCGTTAGGTGTTAGAGTGAGCGTTTCCCTAATTGGACAAAAGGTATTTAATATCTGAGTAGTTTCGAAATCTTTATGTAATTTATGTTGTCATATATAAAGGCAATATTCCATATTAAATGGGACAAATATGTACACAAAATATTACACCGTACTTTACACATATTTTATAGTTAGGCTTTTCCCAATGATTTTTCGCTTTGGGGGAGATCGGAATTATTAGAGGGTGTAAGGAAAATCTATAATTACTTCTTTCTATGTAGTTAGGAAGTTATGTATTATAAAGTTCATTACAAACTATTTGTGAGAGGCAGGAACTGAGCAATATTGCATGTTTACCTTGTATCAAGATAATCTAGAATTAAGATTAATTAAAATTCGATGGAAAATGCCAATGAATCATGAACTATTCATTTTCATAACAATAATATGCATTTACATGGGTCACTGAAAGTTATGGACAATTGCATACAGCTGATGTATGAGTTTAATACTAGAGGATGTTAGCAGCGACGCTTACTACATAAACTACTTTCAGGAAATATATGTGAACAAAATTGCCATATAAATCATATTCCTATTTATTTTGTATAAAATACAAATGACCAAGTTTTTAAAATATAGAAGTACGACTAATCCCAACAGGGTGTTCACTGACTAACATTTTCTGCCAACGTCAATTGCACTTATCACCGAGATTGTAAGGTGCAATAATGCTACTATTCTGGGACAGCGAGTTGAAGGTTGTAGTTATCCGGAAGGAATTATAGAAAATGTTGAATCCTTCATGCCAGTTTTTGATATTACTGCAAACTAAGTTTAGATACAAAAGCCCGGGTATAGTTCAATCAGGGGTAGCTATATTTATCAAAAGAAAAAGTGGTCAATACAGACATGGCTTCCATATTTTCGAATGGTACTTCAGTTGGTAGAGTGAAGACTGAAAAACAATCTTGGAAATCATAATCATATTGACCTGCCCGTGATCGAAATAGACTCTGTTATCCTATTTTCACTTCAAAGTTGAAAACTAAACATTGGCGATAAAGCGATCTTGTGAAATCTGTAGTTTCTATTACAATATTGACACATTTAAAGCAGAAATATCCATGAACCTGCCGAAGCTGAACGGCACCTTGGATGATACACATGACATGGAGGTTGGGCAACCAGAAAACAGTGAAGAGAGAGGAAAAATAGTGAAATCAACCACATTACGAAGACCTCAGCAAGCTAGCAGAGGCGAAGTTTGTCCCTCTTGGCCAAATTATAGGTTGAGAGGTGACAAGAAGAAACCTTGAAGATACTACGCTAGCTGGTATGCAAATAGCAATTTGTCCAGCACTACGAGTCAGAGATCAGAAGAGGGATACAAGACAGCAAACCTTAATATGACCATAAGAAAATGACTTGAGTTTGGTTTAATTTTCCAAAGCAACAGCCAATTTTGAAGATAACATACCAGCTATTCTGCGGAGAGCAGAATTAAGTATCAAGGCGGTGCTTCCTATCCACTGCTGACAGTTATTACCGAAGTTGGAAAAAAAGTAGAAATTAAATTCGGAAACCACGAAGCAACAATCCAACGAGCCAATTCGACTAACACTGGACTTCTTAAAAATAAATTTTACAAGCAGCCAACAAGACTCAAAGAAACGAGACTGCTACTCTCAAAAGGCAGAGAACACCCAAGAAGGGACAAGCGGACACCGCCACCCAGCCAGCCGTTTTCATCTGAAAAGTGAAAATTGTCTTTCACAGAGACATAACCTTATAATAAATGAAGATTATTCCCCAATCAACAAAACACAAGTTGCTTAGAGAAAGAAAGAGGAAAAGAAGCAGACACACAACCAAGAAATCGTAATGAATGAATCTCTAATTAATTGTAACCTACAGAGGAAGAATTAAACTACACATGAGATAGAAGTTTTGGAGAACCGTTGTTTCGTTCTACCCTACACATAAACCAAATATTATAATCCCATAAAACCGTGAAATGCTTCAAGCAGAACCAGGATAATCATTATCCGAGGGCTCTACATGAGACGAAAACAAATTTACAAAAATTCAAAATGCCATTGTAAAATCAAAGGAAGTGATTTGAAACCAATTTTTGGAGAGCATACTAGTCATCTACAGAAGATGACAGTACTCTATAAAATCAGAACTGAACGAAACCTGACTTCACAACAAAAACGTGTAATAAAGAAAAGACTTAAAGCAAGATGAACAACTCCGCGAACAAATCAGCGCGGGATAGCTATGGTAGGAAAACAAGGCTATGGTACAACTGAAAAATTAAAACATTCAAAAAATAATTGAAATAAGGGAAAATATGGAAAAAGCTAAAAAAAATTATAAGACCAATTACGGAAACAAATGGATCTTAAACTAGAGTTTAAAGGGAAACCAAGAAACTCGTACACAAATCCTGTAATGGAGTCCATAGCAATCTACTTAACGAAAGATGTACAAAAAATGTGTCCAATAAACAGAGTAAGATATATTGTTCTGTAGAGGTAATAAACAGATAGACAGGTACAGGAATGAACGTCGTGATTGCTGGGTCTGAGTTAGCGGAGTCATTCGCAGATGACCTTTCACGAAATGTAGTAGTTCCCGCCAAATTCAAATAGGTATTCGAATAGTGGAGGACCCAATAGACCGGCGTCCTGGCAAGCTTTCTTTGGAGTTGAGCAATCGCTTGTGCATGCTTTACTGTATCTGTTATAACTGTGATATCCATACTTACGTTTTTCTAGCTTTGTCGTGGGGCACCAGAATTTTCATTACATGTATTGTGATTTGAGTAAAGGACCTAGACCAAGTGTTTAGACGATATTCCGCCGATTAATCATAATCATTTTTTTTTCATGCTTATACCCAGTTTATCGTGCAGTTAAATTTCAACACTACATCTAACTTTCTATTCTACTCTATCTCTCTTTATCTCTTTCTATGATGATTGTTTGGTTACTCGAAAATGGTGTGTCTAGTCTCCACATCAACGGTTTAGTTTTATATTGGGGAGATGAGGTTATATTGGAACTTTAGTGGGTGTTCAGAAATCTCTGTGTGTAGCTTACGTTCTTTTCATATTTTACATTAATAGTCTACAGAGCAGGTGGGAAGTCACTAAGGACGTTCAATATTAAATACACTTTCATTATGCTTTCATGTTCATAATGCTACAGCAGCATATAAATATATATTGAAAACAATTTTACACTAGATGTGAAAACTCAAATTTCGTATATGGTGTCAATTTTCTGCTTGGCACACACGTTCTCCTTCTAAGGCGTTTTCCATGACAGCTCTTGCTGCGTAAGATTCCATTGCTGTGTTTTGGGTCCGAATATTAATATTCAGTTAGTGGAATGCCTTCGCCGTGTTAACATGGGTATTCTATTTAAAATAGCCCCATATGAAGAAATAAGAAACTGGTACATTTGGAGGATACGATGGCCAGCTCATGTCGCTACTGCTGGAAATTATTTTTCTTTGGTTATGTCCTTGCTGTGTGATCTGTTGCTCGGACCTGTTGAAACCACATGCCATGTTTATCTTGAACTGCCAAAATTAGAAAATTTCTATCGTAGACAATTGATTCTCTGGGTAAATCTCTCCCGGACTAATAGCGAAGATATGCTCTTTGGTTCAGAATTATTAATCTTTGGATTTGATAGTACATTTTCCCAATTTGTATATTGTTCTTAGCCATGAAATTTTCTATGTATGATCGCTAAAATGTCTTTATTTAATATGTAAAGATAATTAAAGGAGTTATTAACATTTCAGATTACTTCGTATATAATATTCTATAGCATAATCGGCCTGAGTCTTGGATGTCTGAAGGTTATAAATAAATTTCAAATTAACAATTCTTTAGCATAAGTAGTATCTGTATACGTTGATATTGTATTTTTTTTCAGAACCGCAAGTAGAACCCATGTTAAGTGAGTTACCTCTGCTCCATGTAACAAATACTTCGTTCACTGTTCAGTGGAATGAACCAACCGAATGCAACTTGTTCAATGGATATTTGCTGGGTTATAAATACGAATTACTTCCTTTGGATTCAGAAAACGTTATCGTTACTGGCGTTACAGAAAACACTATTGTAAGTTTCACAGACCTTGAACCGTTTACAACCTACCTTGTGAAAGTATTTTTGTTAGTTACTGGTTATTCATATGCAGCTGAAAAGTCACTGGATATCACGGTGAGAACAAAAGCTACAGGTACGTAGAAGTGAATTAAGTGCTTAATATTTTCTACGGTAATGAGTAGGCACTTTGGTAGAACCTTAGATATCTGTTACGTACAGTTAAAAGTATTATGTTGGATTACATTACGCTAAGGTCATCAATGTTTTCCTAATGCAGTTAACATAGGGTTAGTTTACATTGCAGTATACACTGCAGTGCCAAACGTCATCGGATAGCGGGAGGAAACTAGTTGATGGCGCGGTAACATCGCGGCAAACCGGTCGAATGGCGCGAAGCAGTTGAAGCAGTGAAACGTCGTGTACCGTGGTGATGGCAACCCGACGGAAATTATCGGCGTTTAAGCTCGGGATGATAGTTGGTGCTAGACGAATGGAGCGTGCGATTTCGGAAGTTGTCCGGACATTGAACTTTACTCGCTCCACAGTGTCAAGGGTGGACAGTGAGTGCCACATTGGAGGCATTTCGACCCATCAATGACAACTATGTGGCCGCCCACGAGTGCTGAATGGCCGGGACTGGGGACATCTGGGCAGACTTATCCGGACAAACAGACAAGCAGCAGCACATGATCTGACAGCAGAAATCAATACAGGACGTTGCTGTAACGTGTCTGAAAGTTATTGCAGTACAATTTGGTTCACATGCGGTCTTGCAGTTGAAAAGCGACACCTAAGTCGCTACTAATCTCTGCCTATCAGCGCCAGTGACTCGCTGATACGTATATTGGCCATTAGAGAACTATCAACATGTGGCATGATCAGATGAGTCACGTTTCCAATGGGTACGCGCGGATGGTAGGGTTGGGGTGTGATGAAGATCCCTTGTTAACAAGGCACTGTGCAAGCTGGTGGTGGCTTCGTCATGGTGTTGGACGTGTTTGGCTAGCATGGTGTGGGTCCTCTGGTCCATTTGAACCGGACATTAACCGATCAGTCCTATGTTTAAGTGCTTGGTGACCATTTCCAGCCCTTTATGGACTTCGTGTACCCTGCCAACAATGGGATTTTCGAAGATAACAATGTGGCATGTCACTGGGAGGTAATGGTGCGTGACTGGTTTGAGGAACATTCTGACAATTCCAACGCATGATTTATCCCCTAGATCGCCTGAGATGAACCCTACCGAGCACATATGGGATAACATCGAACAGACTATTTATGCCCAGGATCTACCTACCACCTGCAAGAACCACCGAATTGTGGGCGGCAATCGAGACTGCATGGCTGTACATCCCTCCAGTGGACTACCAGCGACTTGTCGCGTTCCTACCGCGTCGAGTTGTTGCACTTCGCCGTGCTCGAGAGGTTCCCATGCGTTATTAGGTGTCCCATGACTTTTGGCACTTCAGTGTTTTACGACGTTATTAACAGTTAATTGCCAACTAAAACAGTAAAATCTGCAAATGTATTTTCAAGTAAATTCTCTCTCTCTGTCTAGTTGGTCAGTTGGTAGTGTCAAAAGTATTTTCCTTGTACTACGATACTGAACTTACATGGACAGTGCAGCGTAACACTTACTTCTTAGTTATAACTGGTTATAAGCACATATTTTCATATTTTAAATATTTATGGATAATTATGAAAATATATACTTCTCTTTCTTTTATAGCGCGTTTTCCAAAAGATGTACAAACACTTATAGAAACGCCATTGTGCTGAAATATGTCTCCAAATGTAGTCAAGATTATAAGATGTCCACGTTTATGCAAATCTGTAAAAAGAAATGTTCCTAGAATCTGAGTTTTAGTTTGCAAATTGGATACACTTTTGCAGAAAACCTATTTATATATTACGATGTTTCTTAGTGCCACTAGAGAGCCTAGCTGATCAACAATCATGAGGAAGTCCATATTTTTAGAGATTAGAACTTTATGCAGAAGAATTACTACCATAGTCCGCAATTGTAGGTTTTACAATATTACAATGGATTTCGAAAGGACTGTTGATGTAGGGTGGCATGGAAGGATGTGTTTCACTCACTCTGGCATTTTCGGGGAAAATGAACGAAATTGAAAATATCCGGAAAATATTAATTGTTTAACTACATCCGGCAACACTGAATTTTGAAACTGCAGACGTAAGTCAGCACACATTGAAAGGGCGCGCCCTGTTGATGCACACGTACAGTGGACGTTTTTGATCTTCTTTTTTAACCCAGAGTCCTAACTAGAATTTTAGAATTGTTATTTGCAATTTCCTTTACACATTACACGAGATCATCGTGCAATACATTGTACTTCCGTGATGCAACTGAGATCGGAACACTCCCTTCCAATGAATCTTCGTGAGAGTGATATAATAATGTTCTGAAATCATTGTTTCGTTATCCATTTGTAGAAACATTTGATCATTTCGACGGTGGAAAGTGAAAATGGTATAAAAGCTAAATCATCATTTTTCAAAAATCAAAAATACGTCGTAAAATTCTATTTTACTTAGCACTTATAACAAAAATATTCTTGCATTTATTTCCTACACATATGCCCTTTACACTGTTCGGTAGAGCAGATGTAGACTCTCTAGAGGTACTAAGAAATTTTACTATCAGTTATATAAATAATTTTGCACATGAACATACCTAATTTGGAGCAGAGAAATTTCCTACTACGACAACTTTTACAAACGTACCTAGATGATGATGTTCTGTTGGTTTATGTCAAAAAGCTTCTTAATGTACAGAAACATTTCAGCACAAAAACTGTTTCTATGTAATTTAGTTTTAGAATTACGTGCTATGTAACAGTTGGTTACCTAACGTTTTTTATAACAGTTAACATGTGAAAACAATCTAAGAACGCAATATGAATATTACGCGAAACATGAGATAATTTAGATCAGTGTACAAACTAAATAAGTTCTTGAGAATTTTAAATACCTGTTCGCTTGATAAAGCTAGAACTTGAAGAGCTATACAAACAATTTAAACTGAGAACTAATTTTATTTAACCTAGTTTTGAAAACTATCCAAAACTATTTATATTATTTGAATTTTACTTTTAATAGCCCCTGGACCCGTCAGAAATTTGATTGCATATGAACAAGGTCGACGCCATATTGCCTTACGATGGTTACCACCAAGTGAAGCCCATGGTCAGTTAGATGCGTTCTTTCTAACATTTCGAAAATCAGATTCCGAAGAATTACAAAATATTACTGTTTCTCCTGAGCATTGCCAAGTTTGGGGAGAAATGTTTTGTTATACCTTATCTTCACTTGAACCAGAGACGGAGTATTTTGTGCAGGTAAATAGAAATTTAATCGAATGAAAAATAACGATTCTGTAATATCTATATCTAAATAGTTGTAAGTTTAATCTGAAGAATGTTGAATGAGGTTCGATATTGAAAAATGTTGAACACAGAATGAAAATAACTTGTGATCATTTGCTGTTGTTAACATGGAAGGAGGGAGTTCCAGCTACGCAATTCATAGCCAACTAGTGGGCATGTTGGGTGAATGCACTATTCCACGAAGCACTATGTTTAACTGGGTTCAAGAATTCAAGGGTGAGAAGGAACATGTGAACGAGGATTTAAGCAATAGTCGTCTGCTTGTCGTTGGTCTATGTTAAACATTCGCAAAATACGAAAGCTCCTGAAATCGTAACAAATATTTACGAGAGGCCTAAATGAGAATGATAAACTATTTTAGACCTGCATCATACATGTGGAGCTTAAAAGCAGAACCTGCAACATCTACTCCAGCAAATTTTACAGGAGATCCAAAAGAAAGTTTAAGGTAGTAAATATCATAGTATATGGGTGTTTATTTTTTGTCCAGTGGTTCTTAGGCATCAAACTAGTAGATACAGAAAGAATTAGGGTTTCACCTTCAATTTTTAAATAGTTACAGGGTGTTTTTGTTTGGAGATTGTTTCTATTGCTTTTAAGATTTGGATTTTTCTGTTTTTGCTACTAAGAACTTGTTAATTTTAGAGAGCCTCCTAACAATGTCTAACTTTTAAACACTTTTCATAAACTTCTGTTTTAAAGGCTAGATGGTATGTTAGTGTTGCCATAAAAAATAAAAATAAAGCATTAGGGAAATAATAAGCGAGGCTCAGTTTAAAAAGTTACTTATTTTTAATGCTACAACGTATAAAACTTTTTACTTTTATGTAAAACGTTTGCACATAGCTGTGTGAAGTTAGTTAACTTTAAGACAAATATTATCAACATAAAAAGGTATTTATCTTCATTGTCAGATTCGTTTAAGCGACATTCCATTTCCAATTTCCTGGGCGATTGTAGCAGAACAGATTGCAGATGGATGAACTTACATCCTCTAGTGAAGAACCATTTGCAGTAAACTACCTCGATATGAAAGGTTGCCAGGGCACCAAAAATACAAGAATGTACAAAATTCCTTATCCTCCCACATAGGAGAAAATTAATTAAAGTTGTAGTACTTACAGAAAATTATAATTATTTTAGTAAATAATTTCTTGTTTGCATAAATTCATTATTATTGTTGAAGACCAGTCAACTTCGAAGGGTTGGCACTGCAGTAAAAATTGAAAACGAATATCCTAAAATCTACCGAGATTGTTTTAAAACGTAATTAAAATGTAGAAACTTGTAGAAACGATATCCTAGTTCAAATACGATTTTATTATTAAAGTTAATAATAATAATGTTATTCAAGACGCTTGTACAATAGTTTTACTGCTGTCGCTTGTGGCCATTACCAGTTGCGGCGTAAGAAGGGATAGTAGTGCCTCGTCCCAAGCCAGTCGCCGACACAAGTGAATGATTGCTTGTTAAGATTAATTAATGGAGCGCAGCGATAGTGGTTAGTAACGCAATAGCTAAGCCGTTTCAGGACTCTTACTTGTGCGCTTTATGTAAAGGTAAGCATGACTGTCAGTGACACCTGTCAGTGGGACTGTCATCCCCCAAATTCTTGAGAGCACCCCCAAACTTTAATTTCACGACCATTAATTGATAGAAACAGTGTAAAACTCCGCTTACACCCTTCCAATTTTGGCTTTAGATCCCCAAACTAAAAATCCTGGCAGATTCTCTGCGACTCTGCACAATCTAAGTAACCTTTCTTATGTATAGGTTAAGGCGAGTGAGCGAGAACATATCTGTCTCGGCAGGTAAACCCATGTGGGGCCCCAGTTTTCCCGCATGGTTCGGAACACGGAGAATAAGATATTCTGCCGAATAGTAGCAGTGTGTGCTTACGATTGTGTTCGCGAACGGACCTCAATTAAGTTCACCTGCCCCGGGCCACAGATTGCCTTATGCCGCCACTGGCCATTACTGGTAGAGCTTTGACTAAACATTCGAAAGATCGTGGGTTCTCACCAACGGTCGCTCATCATGATTGAGGTCAGTGATTCCACCAGACGCTCCCTGGGGAATTCCCGCCAAATTCTCAACAACGCCCCCAACTTTAAAATGTTACTTCAGATCCATTGAAACCTTGAACAACTCCACTGACACCCTCTCGATTTTGACTATACAACCCCGAAATGAAAATCCTGGCGGAATCTCTGAGGTTTTCGCCGGTTTCCTTTGGTCATACCTGACAAATAGTACTGTGAATATTCCTAGGGTGTCAATTTCTTGCCACATTCTTCACTTTAATGTTGTTGTTGTTAACATGCTGTATAGTATAGCACCAAAGCTGTATTGGGAATTTCAATTTATAATAATTTATGGCTTTTAGACATCTTTGGTTCAGGTGAAGATAGGAAAGAGCGAGAATGAGGAATGTAATGGTATGACCTTTTTCAGATACCATCCCGCCATTCGCCTGGTGAAAATTGGGGAAACCCTGGAAAACTCGAGTCAGGATGATCGGGTGCGCGGTTCGGACCTACGTACGTACCTATCCATTGCCGATCCGAAGTCTGCAACGTTACCACCTGGATCACGAGGGAGGGTAGCTGTCTTGGGAGTTTGTTAAATAAAGAAATATGTTCAACAACGATATAGAAATATGCAAGAAACAAACGCACACGGCAAATTTTATGTGAGTATTACTTTCGATAAGATAAGATAAAATGAATTGTATGGGCGGTAATAGCAGTTTTGACTTTCGAGTAGGCTGTGGTCATTTACATTTTGAACAAAAATCATCATATTCGTTAAATTCCATTTCTCAGAGTTCCGAAGTACGTTCACCTCATTTTCCAAGTGTAAATAAATAAATTCGGAATAATTATTCTTATATTCACAGGGGTTCCGACAGGATTTTTAGTTTGGGGTGGTGCAAAATTTGGAGAGTGTAAGCGGAATTTTGCACGATCTCTTTCGTTTTTGAAAATTAAAGTCAGGGTGCTCTCGAGAATTTGTAACCGAGCCGAGGTAGCTCACTAATAGAGCGTTGGCGTAGCATTCGGGAGGTCGTGGCTTCGATCCCAGCGGCCGACCATCCTGACTGAGATTTCTCCAGGCTTTTGCCTCAGTCATACAAGGCAAATACCGGTATGGCTCCTTCAACATAGCCCTGGTCGACACTTTCCGCATCATTCCCACTCCTCCTTAGCCTTATATGCCTAAAGGCCAAATATAAATTCTAATTCGAGGCTTTGGAGAGATGACAACCTCCCAAAGGGGTCTGACTGAATCACTGATCTTAAAGTAGGCACTTTAAATTATACTATGCCATCAAAATCTTGGTTTCCCCCCCAAAAAAGTGGAGATTGCAGCTTATGCCTTTAACCCCTATCGTACGTGTACTGGCAACAATTATATTACTTTTACGTGAAGGATCTAGGGTACCAAGTGACTTTTTAGCTATTGAAAATAAATGTTTCTGTGTTGTTTTTGCTACTAACAGTTTTACTATATAAAAGTAGACGCTTTAATGTATACAATGCCATCAAAATCTCAATTTCCCGAAAAAAAAAGTGGATATTGCAGATTTTACTTTTAACCCATACACATATAAAAAGAGTCTTAAATTTCAGAAGAACGGTTACATTAAATTTAGTTTTTCATCATGAGACTGGATAACATGGAGTTTAAATGTGCTTACAATCTTCATTTGCTTGCAACAGAAAACTAAAAGAGAAGAATGAATGTAAACATGCTGTGTCTCGTATCCAATTATCTACTTTCGTGAAAACTGAATATCTGAAGTCATCAAGAAAGAATTGTAACAAGAAACATATGACAATAATATTTTTAGGTTTTAATGGAAATGAAGTGTAAGGAAGTCAAATCTAATGTCATTGACATTGAAGCATTTTTGGTTTAGCTTAATAAAGCGATGGTTTTTTTATTGTTCGTGATCGTGATATCGCATATCGTTTCATGGTGGAGTACTTCTTAAATAGTTCTGATATCCATCAACAGAAGCAGACCGAGCACGACAGTATTTTCCCCTGGGGTACTGGTAGAGTTATACTATATGCTGGAAAAGTCCTATTATAATGATGATACGGTTTGTGTAATGGTTTTGTTGAGAAAAACGTTTTAACTCACAGCATATCATATGGAAGCACTTTAGTTAGTTTGTAAGTTTCTGCCTTCCGTCCTTCCCCGTGGAGCATTTTTACGCATATAATACGGGAATACGAATCTTTTACTTTCAAAAAACAGGCTTACGAGTTAAAATCTTCAGTAACACTATCATACACCTCTTCAGAACAATGCATTTCTTCTTAACTTAATATGGACGATGAGCTATTTAATTGGAAATGATATTAATCAGTTGACACAATCGACCAATTACAGTATGCTGCAAAACAAACAGTACTGAAATGTGCGCATGTCTGACGCGCTTGAGAGTTGTGGGAACATCTCGTGACGATTTCTGTAGTCCTTAGCTGTGTTGAGAGTAGCTCAGAGTGCAGTTATAGTAACGATAATGGTGCTCACAGTAGAGAAGAAAGTGTTTGTCGTGATGCAGTATTTCCGGTCATACGGAGTGCGGCATCAGAATGAGCTACAGAGACTTCACTATTGCCGCATTTTCTTGAGATTTGCGTCTTTTGTCGCATCAGAAACTTCCCGGAGCAGCGACAGTAGATGCCGCAAGACGGAAGAGTTTACTTGTCCTTCTGCAACAAGACTGGATTGGAGATCGCTTAATTTCCCATGAAATTGTATTCGCGTACCTTTGCCACTCCCCGGTTTTCATGTCCCCTTCATGCCTACATATGAGGTACGCTGAAAGAATCCGTTTTCCGGTCGGATGATCCGCCTAGAATTGATCCCGAATTATGGGAGAAGATATAGGCCTTCCTCCTCCCGTTGGAGCAACCTGTGTTCATTAACATGTTCATCAATCTGCAGGATAATTATGAACACTGAGTATGACGCGAGGGCGGACATTTTGAACACTTGCTATACCAATGCACTTGCTATACCTCGCATGTTTCATTGACCTATCTTGATTTCTTAGCACGGTTGTTATTTGAGTACTGTTTGTTTTGCCGCATACTGTAATTTGTTTCTATCTGAAAAATTAGTTGAATGTTATATATAGAGAAACTTATTAAAGGTTTACGTTTTCAGATTCAGGCAAGGAATGTTGATGTCGAGGAAGATAGTGTACCAATTTTTACTCATGCAATAACAATTGAAGAAGGTAAGTGCAAAATGTCATAGGTGGAAGAAAGTTATAATATATCGCATTGCTAGGCATGAAATCACTGCAGAATGATTTTCCTTATCACGCTGTAGAAATTAATTTGTATTTAAGACCTTTAGGCAACTTTGATTCAGGTAGAATGGATGAAAATGTGCGAATTGGTCGGATGAAGAAAGTGGAAGGAGAACCCCCGCACACAGTGTTTGCCCACCGTAAAACCCACATGGGACGAGCCGCAATCGAACCAAGGAATCCATGCACCAGGGGTGAGCGCTCTACCAATGAGCCATGGCGTCCTCATTGTGTTGTAGAAATTATAAGTTTTATGTAACTAAATATTACCTTGTTCCTTTAGCTCTACCATTTGGATATCATTTGAGTAGTATAGAAAGGTGCATAATAACTAATATTGTTAAATACCCTCCTCATGTAAATTCATTACGGGCCGCAGTATTTGTATATCGACATGCTAAGATAATGATGTCACTACAGACAGGGACATCGACTAAATAAATAAATGAACAAGTCTGTGTTTGAAATGTTAAATAATAAATGTATGTGAAAAGGTACATCTGGTGTCGAAATATTGATTGTGACCTTTACATGCAAAATATACTATTTTAGTCAGACTGTACCTAGATCTATAGCGTGAATATTTTCCTAATAATTAAGGGTGACGGACGTGAGGAGAAGTCACATACATACTAAATCTACAGTAAGTATACTCTTTTAATTTTGTATAAAATATACATAACCGAAAAGTTCATAATTTATAATAAAACAGGTGTTATGTGGAGTACGGTAGGTAAAGAAATATACTACATCTTACGCAGCCTGTTTGTTTGTTACGTAGTCGACGCTCGAAGCATATGTTGCGATTGAGAAAATAGTATGCAAATTCAGAATGTGAGCATTAACATAAAATCATCCAACTACTGAACTAGTATAAAATACCACGAAGCATGTATTAAAATAAATTACAATATTTGCTCAGAATATGACATATATTGTTGTGTGAGTATGACAGAAACTTTAGAGACAATCGTAAATACCTTTCAAGGACTATATTAAAGTTGATAGACCTTCTTCCAGAACACACAATAAATACATTAACAAATAAGTCGAAAGCAAAATTGATGTGCAAGGTTAAAGAGAAAAAAGACAAGGCATCATCATGTGGCAATCCGTTATGAATGTCGAAACTATTGGACATATTATACATATTCGGCATATGGGGTCTCTGAAACATGTCATCACTAGTTTGAGAATTTGTTTTTCGGAACCACGAAAGTATATCAGAATACTGTACAGTTTTCCTCTACCCTTTTCTACTTTATAACATTATAAAGGAACAATGTACTCGTACATGAAATTAACCTCATACGCAAGATATCAATTTTTATATACTTTGCATTAACTTAAAATAAAAATATAAAGAAAGAAAAAGCGCTTTACATATTAACACCAACTTCAATTGCTTAACTCGAATTGCTTCTGATTTGTTCTTTTATATTTAATCCTTGTCTTGCGATATTAACTAAAATGTACACCAAACCCAATATGATGCTACAAATCTACCACTTTTGTCGATGAACAAACTATAATAAAGTTTCTCACTTGAATGCTCTAGAAGAATGTGTTTTTTTTTTTAAATATTTTTGAAATTTCAAATATTGAATTTCAAATAATAAGCATTGATATTCAGTGTTTGGGGTTATGCAGGTTTTCAAATTTCGAAACGTCATAGCTCTCTTGCAACCCATGATTTGTTTTCATATGTTTGTATGCTTTTGGACCTATTCTCCATTCTCATATTTTTTTTAGTAATACGCGTAATCTAACAGGTATTAAAATCAGCACATCAACTTTTCTAGGTATGACACATACCAATTGTATTGTAAAGGTAATACGCATACCACAATATTTTCAATGGGTAGCTAATCTGCTAACATGGTTGCCTCACAACTACAATTTAGCGACCCGTTAAACGTTATAGTAAATTAATTAGTATTCCGCCAATATCATGCTTTCTGTGTGTTTAAAATGATTTGTTTATCTTTAGTCTACTTACTGGTATTTGCGTTGCTTCCTATTGCTACCTACTATTGATATATCATCTATCTTAATACCGAAACTATGTATTTGAATTTGCTCTCTCTAGCACCTGAGAAACCTTCATTTCTGAGAGTTGCTACCAGCAATGACACAAGCTTTCATCTTGAATGGGGCCATCCTAACTTGACCCACGGAACGCTTCGATCTTTCCTTCTAGACGTGGAGAAGGTAGATTCCTTTCGAGATGAACCATGCTGCAAACATATTCCTGTTGAAGAAATTCCAGTATCGGTACAAACAGAGGTCTATTCACAAACGGTAAGTGTTGTTTTTTTTTAAAATTAATAATTACAACTGTCTAAATGCTTAGACAGTTACTATTAAGCTGACACGATTGAGATATACGATTTCTTTCAATAATAACTCCGCAAGAGAATGGAATCATCCAAGCATGTTAGTGTCATACATCATAATTATGATAAAGAACTAGCATTATACACTGTTAGCCATTCTGTCAGTACATGCACCTCTCCAAAGAGTGGCGTCAAATTAGAACGTATAAAACACACAACGGAGTTATTTTCCTACAGAGATATTAGCTGTAGTATTGTGTACCAATAGCTGCTAATAACCTTAAACCTGTTTGGGGTAAATTAGGATTTATTGCTGTCATTGTAGAGAATCGACAAAGCAATTCCATTTCAATTTTAGTGCTCTCAGTTTTGACAAGACTCCAGACAAGAATAGGATAAATTATAAAATATTTTTCATCGAAAGTTCCATGAAACGAAATCCATATTTCTTCCTCTTTTTTTTTAGGTCAGTGGTCTCGATCCAGCGTCTACTTACACATTAAGCGTATCAGGAAAAACAGTGTCCGTCGGGCCAGCATATACCTTAACAGTCAGCACATGGCCAGGTGTACCAACAATAGGAAACTCACCGGCACTAGTGAATGCTTCAGAAACAAATAATAGTTATAATATACTATTACATCCATCGAATTTTGTAAATGGACCAATTAGGTAATTTTTTGTGCACATAAAACGTACTAAAAGTTTAATAATTTATAGTTATAGGTGAGAAAGGTACAAGCTGGGGGGATATTTTGTGTCCACGAAATCTTATTATTTTTTTTTGTAATTATTCTGCTAATCGTTTGTTTAAAAATAAATAGGGAGATCCTTACAACAGCTCCTTCTGGCATAGAGCACTCGAAACTCCTCAAAATGCTACGTTTTGCTTCTTATAGCCATGAAAGACTCTAAAATGCATGCAAAATGGAAAAAAGAATCGTGCATAAAGTCGAAGTAGCGATGTGAGAATAACTTGGCAACTTCGACTTCAGTAACTTGTTTTGCAGACAATTTAGTGCCTTTCGTAGCTACAGGAGGCAAAACATAGCATTTTAAGGGGTTTTGAATGTTTCATCACAGAACTTCACATAATTTTAAAACTTACCATCCAATAGGAGAAATGAATTACCAACTGCCCTTTCTTTAACAACTTTAAACTTTTTCCATGCACATGTCTGTTCGCACAAAGCTCCACAACGTCGCAATCTGTACGTCCGCATTCATTACAAAGGGCATTTCACATAATTTCATCGGGTACACTGGCTACGAACGACATATAACACAATATATATTAGTACAAAATTGTAATAACAGTTTCTACTTACCAAACGCTTTGTTGTCTAATAGAACTCGCCGCTCCAACTTCACTTCAATGTACTCCTTCGGCACCGGCAGCGCCACTCTTCTTTCGTAAGCATTACCAAATCTGCTATTTCAACCAAGCATTTTACGATTGTCTTAAGCCTGCAAGTTAACAGCACAGAGATTGCGATAAGATAGAGAATTTCGTCTAAAATCGGTTCTACCAAATAGAAAATTTACAGGTAGAATAGAATGCTCATAGCACTTTTGCGTACATGTGGAATACAACGGTAACAGCACTATTGCGTATGCCCACCGCTAACTAGGGGCTGTGACTTTCCCTTCGGATGCACGGTGTCCCCCTCGCACACCGAGCGCTGGTTTATGCATATACATTCTAGCTTTTAGTAGCTTCTATTCGGTAGTGTTAACAGCACTTTTGTATACAGGTGAAATATAATGTTATTTGTACGTGTCTTATCCCCAATCCCTGTGCTCAACTGATGATGTACCTCCTTGGTAATTAGCGACGCAGAGAAAGTCCTGTCTGTCAATACTGTGACCTGCGCCCAATGCAGGAGTCACAACACAGGAATCAACCAGGTGGATTGCTGTTGTACTAGGTAAGTTAGAACTTTCAATATATTTATTCTATCATGTTGCAGGTGTCGTTAAGACACTTAATTTTGCACACGGTTTAGGAAGTTGTAGATGCCAAATAATCAAGATAACTCCATATTAGCAAATACAACGCCATAGAACAGAAGGATCTTTTGTAAGGTATAACAGAAAAATGTAATTATATTATTCAATTTGTTTAGCCAAAGCATAGGCGTTATGGTACAATTTGAACGTTGCTGTCTTTCATAAATTTCCTTTTTTTTTGTGCTGGACACAAAGTAAACAAAGTTTCCCCCTCCTCTTGGTAGGAAACTTTAGTAAAATTTCGAAGTGTCGCTTCCAGATGGTAGTATTATAAGTAGTTTTTCCTCACCTTTTCTGAACTTAATTGTTAGACTTATTCCCATAGAAATATTCGGGTACCTCAGATGTTACCAACTTCTTTTTAAATTTTATTTTTTTCAAATTGCTTCCACACTGTAGTGTCACCCTTTCTCCTATGCAATTCTGTCGACCTGAAGATCCGGGATGGCAGTGAGCCAAGTTCCGAAATGTAGATCTTTCAAAAAAAAAAAACGCAAAATAGGTCTAGGATCCAAGCGTACTAACCGGCTAATGTCTTTTTGAAGTATAGGAGATCTATGGCCAGGACTCGGCTAGGAGCACCACACAATTTCTGGTCTAGTAAACAGTGAGTATTATTCATACGCAAACACACACACTTACCCACATCAGAGCTATAAGGAGACGTCGGCAACTCTTAATGCATTAACTCTTAAAATCTTGATGACTATAGAGAGCAAGTGATCAGTTGAAATGAAAGGATTGGAATTCAAATAATACTTTATAACAATCCAAAAAATAATGACCAAGTACAAATGGCATAACAAGAGGGAACCGTCGTTCCGAAAACAACTGTACATTCAAATACTGGGAATAAATTTCATTCAACATAATATATGCACTAATTAAGTCAAAATTCAACAGACATTCTTGCCTTTGATTTGAAGATAATTTCCGTAAATCTTGAATGCATAACTTCACTATGTTAATTTTCAATTTGAAAGTATAATTTTGAAATCTGTGTTATTGAGACAAACACTAACCTAGGCAATTAAATAATACGTTGACTTTCAACATACACTTGTATTAAAAGGGTTCACATTAATACAGTACATCCCAGATAGCAAATAACCTTCCAGCAAGTTTGTACGAAATTTAGCATTGCAAGTCTGCAAGCTTGCTACAGTCTTGCAGCAAAGTTGCTAGTTGACATGTGACAAACTTGCTATCAACTTTTCACATAAACTTTCTACAAACCTGTCTTGTTAAAACGTTGGTGAGCCAACGTCAAGCTTGTAGAGGAAAAAATCAACTGTTTGCACTGGGTTGGAACTTAAGAGCTATAGATTTATTTGTTGTCCGACACTCTAACCACTACCCAATTTTCTAGTACTGTTATGTTACGAAGTCTTTTTACAAAGTAAAGACATGCATATAGTCTTCAACACTGATATAGCTGATTTTATAACGTATTAGAGGAGCTATGAATCCTGCATCGTTCATTTTTCAGAAGCGGGGTTCATCAGAAAAATCATAATGATGTGTATACTTTACTGCTCGGTCGCTACCATATTGCATTTTTGGTCTTTGTATTGCATATCATAAAATAAAATAATGATTATCTAATCTGAATACTGTAACTTATTTTCGTGAAATGCGTACAATTTTGAAAATTAAGTAACATGTTGAAAACTACAAAGTAAGGAAAAGGAAGCAAATATTTATAAGTAAGAACAGAAAAAAGTAAAGTGGTTAAAAAAATGGATCCCAGCTTTCCAGTTAGTAACCCAACACATTACCATTACGCCAAGTGAAGAGCTAGTAACAAACACTTTGATACTGTAATTTATCCTTCACGTAGCTAAGCAGATTACTAACAAACACCATTGATGTTTTCTCCAATTGGATGCGTCAGGTTAGTTACCGTCAATTTTTCCACAACTCTGCATCAAAACCTGGTCCGTAGAAGCTTATCATTGTAAATGCTAGACCAAACTTGGTATAAACTAGCGTGCTATCTGGGAAATAGCAGTAAGTTTGTTTGAGATATAGCATAAATCCGAACAGTAAAGTATACGTCATTATGATTCTCTGGAGGTTACTCGCTTGTGGAAAATCAGCGAATCAGCCTTCATAGCTCTAACACAGGATCAATAAGCTTTTCCAGTTTCGAATTTAGGTCTCTATGGATGCCTTTACTTCAGAAACTGTCTTCGTGACATTAAAGAACTAGTAAAATGTAAGCTATTCAAAAGATGAACCATAGTGTAGTGGTTAGAGTGGCGGACAAGAAACAAATCTGAAGCTTCTAGGTTCGAACCCTATTGCAGACAGTTGACATGTTTACATTGCAGACTTAATGTTGGCCCATCTACGTTTTAACAAGACAGGTTTGTAGCAAATTTGACGTTAAAGGTTTGCAGAAAGTTTGGCGTGAAAGGTTTGTAGTAATTTTCTCTCATGTCAACTATCAACTTTGTTGCAAAATTGTAACAAGTCTGCAGATTTGGAATGAGAAACTCGCTACAAACTTGGAGATTTGAAACCCCAAAGTTGTTGCAAACCTGCTGTATGTTTACTGTGCTATCTGAAATGGTAGGTATAACGTTTTCCCCTTGCATGTTCTAAACATTAAATATTATTTTAAAATATTATGTTAAATCGAAACCGTCTAGGGTAACTTTTCTACGTACTTATTAATTTCTTCTATAACGTTAAGCTGAATTGGCGGTTGCGCTTCTGGTTCGAATTTCATCAGTACTATTACCATAGACTAAATAATAATGTAGACTTATACCGCCTACCTATTTTCATCTGCGCTAAAATTAATGGATTTTGCTGAAGAGCACGTGACTTTGAAGACTGTCATAAGGTGGCTCTGGGGCTACTAATGGAATGAACCAGCGACTGAAAGTAGTCTCCAGAACCGCCTAACGGCAGGGTTCAAAAACACGTGCATCTTAGCGCAGATGAAAATATGTAGGCGGTATAAGTTTGTTATTATTTAGTCTATACCATCACGTCCAGTATTCGTTCTATAATCACGCATAGTACAAGAGTTACATACAGAAAATGTCTATCAACATGCACGGCAGTGCATGAGCCAAGTTCTTCACGTCAGAAAACGTCAGCACTGCCAGAAGCATGTTATACAGGAACAAGAGTTTATGGCAAAATCGACGATTTGGGGGCCCCGTAAGAAAAAAGATGTTAAAGATAGGAATATGAGCTTTTGCCGTTACGGAGATATGGTAAATATGTGCAGATGTACAAAATTTCATATTCGTATCTCAAACTATGTTCTAGTTGTGGACCCCTGAAATTGCACATTTTAGGCTAACTGACTCACTCACTCACTCACTCACTCACTGACTGACTGACTGACTCACTCACTCACTCACTCACTCATCATATTGTTTAGGGTGTTTGGAGTAAGCTAGAAACATGAAATTTAGTATGAAGGTAGAGGATGATAAGTAGATAAAGGAAAAATTCCGACATTTTGAAAAGGTCGCCATCTTGGATTCAAAATGGCCGCCAAACCTAAAATTTCAAAGAATACACAGCCTAAACGACTAAAGATAGAACAGTGAAATTTGGTAAGAAACTACATCATTGATAGCAAATAAGGAAAACCTTTTAAAAATTTGAAAAAGTCGCCATTTTGAATTCAAAATGGCCGCCAACCCTAAAATTTTAAAGAATACACAGCCTAAACGGCTGCCGCTAGAATAATGAAATTTAGTTTGACAGTACAACATTACTAGTAGATTACGAAAATATTACAAAATATCTCTAAAGACGCCATCTTGGATCCAAAATGGCGGGCGTCATAAATCCATTTTCCAACTGCTTGAGCCAGAGATACGAAATTTGGCATAATGATGTATTATCAAGAGTAGTTTAGGAAAACATAACAACGTTTTAAAAAAATCACTATCTTTGATTCAAAATGGCAGCTGAAATACCATTTTTCACATCGTTCGAGATAGAGAAATGAAATTTGGTATGACAGTGTATCATCACGAGTATATCAAGAAAATATAAGAAAACGTTAAAAATGTGTCCATCCTTTATCCAAAATGCCCGCCTAAGCCCCACTTTATAACGACTGAAGCTAGAGAAACGAAATTTGGTATGAAGGTGTACCATTACGAGTAGGTTAGAATAAATTCGGCTCGTCTTCCCTACTAGGGTACAGTTCCCAGCGGGAGCCTGATTGCGATAAAGGGGTGCGCCCCAGCGAGGCCATTTTGGAATTTTGGGGGCAGCGCCCCAATGAGGCGAAGCGAGTATATACATTACACAAGTGTAAAAAGCTGCGAAATACGAGCAAAAGCACCAGGGGTG